>PVJH01023031.1:0-35594 GCA_004026705.1 Nesogale talazaci | reverse complement strand
CTCACATCAGACAGTGAATATTGCAAACTAAATTACGGTTCAAGTCAGTTAGGTTAAAATGTGGTATCTGGTCATTTGCTCACCCCTTTGACCCATTCTGAATTTGTTCTAGTTTTCAATCTTTCCTTCTTTTTTCTTGACAGAGGTTTTCCTTTGGTTGGTTTTAATGTTGTTGTTGGTCTTTTCTATTTTAAAATTATATTTTCTATTTTGAGGCATTTTTGTTTGTTCTTTTAGATTTGTTTTGTTGGTATGTTTTCTAGATATGAAGATCAGACTAAGCAGATATAGAGAGACAATAACTGGTGTCATGGCTTTTTGGAGAGACACGGAGGGAGGTTAGAGGGAACTGGGGAGCAAATAATGAGTACACAAGTGGGGAGGATGCTCTGGACCTGTCTGTATATGTATATGCAACTCTTTTTTAATACGACTGAACTATGGTTTATATGATGTGATAATTATATCTCAAATAAAACCATTGGGGAGGGGGGAGTGGTTCAAGTGCTCTTGATTTCCATTAAGCAAGGTCTTGTCTTTTGCATAGTAAACACACACCCTGCCATAGTATTAATGCTGACTCAAAGCGAACCTCTACGAGTTTCTGAGACAGTGACTGTCTATGGAGCAAAAAACCCGCTCTTTCTCCATTAGAGCTGCTGGTTTTGAACTTCTCACCATGCGAATTAGAGCTCACTGCATAACCACTACCCACCAGGACTCCTATTTGCATGTCACAAGTTGTTAATGAGTCTAACTCGGATCCTTATGCCTCATTGTTCATCCTATCATCCAGCTTCTTAGATAAATTTGTCTGAATACAGATTTGATCAATGTAGTGAAAGCATACAGCCCAGATTCACCTTTCTTAATTTTAAACCATGCATAACTCCTTGGTTCTGTTCAAATGACTTCCCTCTTAACTGTTTATATAGGTTATTGCATATTCAAGAAAACTCAAGGAAGCCTATTTCTGGTATTCTCAGATTTCACCCAAGATCCATCTGATAGCTACACATCCTCTCCTGAATCCAACTTGAATTTCTGGTAGCTCCCTGTCAACTACTGCTGCAACCTTAAAAAAAATGATCTTCAGCAAAATTTGATTCACATGACATTAAAGATATTCTTCGATAATTTTTGCTTCCTGTTGGGTCATCTATCTTTGAAATGGGCATAAATATGAATCTCTTCCAATAACTGATCAGGTAGCTCTTTAATTTCTTGCATAGGTGAGGGGGTGCTTCTAATGCTTTATAGCTTGTCAAAACATTCCTATCGAAAGTCTATCAATTCCCAGAGTCCTGTTTTTCGCTAATGTCTTCACTGTGTTCTTTCTTTCAGTTTTTTTATTGAGAATGGTTTGCAGGTTTATATTTCAGATCATCACTTCTAAATTCAATAGTTTAAAGTACTTATCTAACCCTTACCATACCCCTCTTTGTGATTTTTCTTCTTTCCCTGACAGAGTACAATTGCCACCTTCACACAAATCAATACCTCTTGATGGAGTAGCGGATTGGTACAATGACTGTGGATTTCTTTTTGGGGAGTAGGGGGCATCACTGTGTATTTCCTGCATCTTCTTTTGATGCTTCCTGCATGATTCAATAATTTGCCCATGAAGTCCTTCAACATTACAACTCTAGGCTTGAATGTCCTCTTCAACTCATTTATCTTCTCTTTTTGAAAAGAGACTGCAATTTTCTTTTAAATGTAGAGTGGCTAAAGCAAATGGGAGAAATGGAAATTGCTGAACAGAACCTTTCAGATGTGAAAAGACCTAGAATTAGAGTGTCAAAAAGGATAAAAAGGCCAGCAAAACTCTAGCTGAAAGAATAGTTCCATCTAGTCTTCTTTAATGACTAGCAACCTGGTGGCATTGTGGGCTATTCCCTGAGCTGCTAACCACAAGGTCAGCAGTTCAAATGTATCGGTCACACCACAGGAGAGAGAAGCTGTCCATTCCCACAAAGATTTATAGACCCAGGAACCCCAGAAGGGCAGTTCTACTATTGTAGAGTCACTATGACTCAGAACCAACTCGATGGCAGTGAGTTTGATTGGTTTGGGTTTTAATGAGTGTACACAAAGAATAAAGATCTATTTAGAAAACTTATTTACCTTTAATAAATGTATTCCTATAGAGTACTTTTTGTCCTAGAGTAGTTATCTTTTAAGAAAAGCTATTTTCTACCTGTTCATGGTTTGTATGTAGAAATACAATTGATATTTATATGCTGATTTTGTATCAGAACTTGATTCAAGCAACTGGATATCTTTTTAAAATCGTTTTAATTGCAGGCTCTAACAGCTCTTATAACACTCCATTTGTATCAAGCATATTTGTACATATGTTGCCATCATCACTTCCAAAACATTTTCTACTTGAGCCCTTGATATAAGCTCTTTTCTCCCCTCTCTTCCCCACCCTCCCACCCTCATGAGTCCTTGATCAATTTCATATTGTCATTGTTTAGTATCTTACACTATCCATTGTCTCCTTTCACCCACATATGCCCTTCAGGGCTATATACCCAACCTTGTGATGGGTTCCCCCTTTCTCCCTCTCCCCCCTCATCCCTTCTAATTTTTAAGCCATATGTTTTCTGACATTGCTGCACTGGCTTGAACTTATGGCACTTTGTTGAATAAAGGAGAAAGAATGGGCACTTTCTTCTCCTCCTGGTCTCCGGAAAGATGTTTTCTGGAAACAGTTCTTTATTAAGTAATATATTTATTCTTTGAGAGCAAGTCAAAAAAGTATTGTTAAAAAATCATAGAAACGTTTATTAAACAAAAACACCAAAACACAAAGCTGTTGTTATAGCCTTCACGTAGGTCTGTACAGTTCGGAAAGCAGGGTTTCCACATCTGTGACTCTTCCCCCAGATCTTCAGACCTCTTCGATTTACCCATCAAACAGCAGATTGGGCATCCCTGAGGGACTCCTATGGTGTTCCTTTTCCGTTTTCTTCGAGTCTTGTGGGGAAAGGAAGTATCAAGAGGCAAGATCAAGGCTGTTGGATGAGTACGGTAAGGTTTCCCAACAAAATTCTCACAGGGCTGCCCTTGCTACCCTCAACAAATGAGCAGACATAGCGTAATGAGGGGGGGGGGGGGATGTTGTAGAACAACTTTGCTAGACTCCTCAGCATTTTCTGAGTTTCTCAGAACCTTTTATAATACGTCCTTATAACCATGGCATGTCCTTCAAGAAAATATATCAAGATTACACATGGAACTCACAAAAAACAATCACTGTAACCTGAGCTGACCTCTCTGCTTTGAATCGTGTTGGCCCATCAGATCTGTTAAGATTGAATGGTTTTGTTGCTGTTGTTGTTTTTAATGCACCTTAACACGACCGAGACAAGAGCACTACTGAGAGAATTTATCTGTAGCCATGCTCTGACCAGAGACATATTTAAATAAATCTTGTTTGGAATAAGCTAATGCATGGTTAAAGTGGAACCCTAGCAGCAATCCTTTTTGAATTATCCTCACAGCATGTTTGCAGATCTCTTTATGAGGTAATGAAGATCCATTGTGTTATCAAGTTTGAAACTGTCGTCAAAAATACACACTACTAAAGTGATCAAATGTGACTTTTTTTTTACAATTGAGATAATACAAAATTTTTATTAATCTACTGAAGTGCCAAAATATACTGATGAATTTTTGAAAATTTAACTAACCTTGCATTCCTAGAATAAAATCATCTTGGTTGAGATACTTCATATTTTTTATATATTATTAGATTTGGTTTGCTAAAATTTTTTTTGGGGGGAGGGGGAAGCACATCACTGCCTCTGGTGCTCGTGAGCGCTACCCAGTGCTGCTCCTGAGAGCAGCCGCTGGATTTGAACCGCCAAGCCCGCAGGCTGCAATCCCACCCTTACGCCACCCACTTACAATCAACCACGTACGCCACCGGGGCTCAGCCCTAGTTTACTAACATTTTATTTTTAAAATGAATACACATTTTTCCAAATAAGATCAGCGTCCTTTAGGATGCCCAAAGTAATACAGGATTCATAAAATGTTAGAAAATTTTCTCTCTAGTCTCTAAAATTTTGTCTAAGATTAGTGTTTATTTTTCATTAAATATTAGAATTCACGAGTGAAGCTGTAGGATACTAGAGATTTGTTTCTAAGAGGATTTTTAATTATGAATTCCATTTCTTTAATGTTTATAAGTCAAAAATTAGCTAAAAACCAAACATACTACCATCAAGTCAGATGATAGCACTGTAATTCTATGAGAAGAAAGCCCGATCTTTCTCCCACAAAGTGGCTGGTTGATGCTGTCAAATTGCTGACCTTAAAGTTAGCAGCCCAACTTAGGCCACCAGGGTTCCAGTTTAATGTCTATAGGAACTTGTAATTTTTCTATTTTCCCTGTATTATTATTAAAGGTTGTCATATTAATTAGTTGTGTGTTGTTTTAGAAATATGTCTAAAATTTTTCGGAGTACTTTGAGCTGTGTTTGCTGTTACCTGGCAGGGATATCTGTGCTGCGGGTCTCACTCTGTCACCTCCTTACCTACCCGTGCCACTGTGCTGCTGGCAGGACAGCTCACAAGCAAGTATGCTATTTGGATAAATCCTTCGATGAGCACACCGAGGACGCGCATGTCATGTTACCCAGAGAACTTTCCAAACAACCACCCAAAACTCATCTAATGTCCAAAGAGACGAGGAGGAAACTTGGTGTTCAATAAAGTCTACCCTGGCAATATTTCACAATTCCTGCGCCAGAACTGTATGTTCTATAGGGATTGACAGTTAAATCTTTTTCAAAATTAATGTTTACGTGTATATATGGTAGTGCATTAGTCTGGGTAGACTAAAGAAATCAAATCATAGACACGCATTTGTATATAAGGAAGAGTTTGACCATATTTGTTGGACCGTAAGGCGTACTTCCCCAAAGTAGGGGGGGGAAAACGAGGGTGCATCTTATGGTCTGAAGGTGTGGTACCCCAGAACATTTGTCTATGATCCCATGCTCCCGCTTACTGTAGTCTGCTTTTTGCATGCTGTGGATCGCTGTGTGTTCGGGGGAAGTCCCGCCTCCTGGAATTTCAATGTCAGTCAGGTCACATGATTGGCACAGCTGCACGCCTCCCCTCATTTGTTCATGAAAGTGATGATGCTTCTTAACACCACTGTTGAGTTTAGGCTGTTAAGTATTACCACATTTTGCTTTAATTTAATAAATATCTTAGTATCGTGGTACTATTTGGCACAGAATATTATTTTCCTTGTTTTCCTGTTCTGAAAACTGGATGGGTCTTATAGTCAGGTGTCTTATAGTCCAACAAATACGGTAATTTGCTGCAATCCTCAATTTTTTTCATTTCACCCTGCGTCTGTACCTCTCAATAACGGAGAGTAATTTTCTTTTCACGTTGACTTTAGGTTTGCCTGTGTGACTCGTCTTGATCAATGAGATAATAGCAAAGATACGACACGTGTAGGTTTGGACACTCGGTCTATCGCTTTCGGAATCTTTCAACTGCCACCTGGTGAACAAACTCAGGCTAGATGACTGCGTGATGAGATCTGCCCTCATCCCTCCCGTCACTCCGGACAATTGCCAGGAAGCTTGTACTAGGCTGAATAAGACTCCATAAAGACATCAATGTCGGGCTGAGCCCCGGTGGCCTAGTGGTTGTGCGCGGGACTGCGGCCCACTGGGATGGAGGTTCGATTCCAGCTCCACGGAGCAAAGGCTGGGCCTCCTACTCCCACCACCTGAGGGCAGTGATGCCCCACAAAAAAACAAAGACATCAGTGTCCAAATCCCTGCAACCGGTAAACATAATACTTTACTTAGTAAAAGACCCTGCTTGAGTGACTTAAGTACTTTGTGATGGGTAGATTATCCTAGATTATTCAGGCAGACGGAATACAATCACAAAATTTCTGTTAAAAGGGAAGGCGGTTAACTAAAGAAGAAAAAAATGATGTGATAAGTAAAAATTTAACTCATGTGGCCATGAGCCAATAAAGGGCAACTTCTTCTTCTAAAGTTAGAAGAGTCAAGAAACAGATTTGTTCTAGAGAGCCCCCCCAAAAGGCTCCAGCCCTACTGATATTTCGAATTTTGCAAGTTGGATTGCTTTTGGACTTCTGACATGTAGGGCTGTAAAAAGATCATTTGGAAATTTTTCAGTTTCTTTATATTACAAAAGTTACTGAAATAAGGAGCTTCGCTGTTGAGAAAATGTGTTCTGGAGAGAAAGTGAATGGCAGACTGTCTTTTTCTGGTGCCTCAGTAGTAGTCACTCTGAAGGATCTTTGAAGAGATTCAATGTATGCCTCATGGACCACTTGAACGATGTCAGCAGCCAGAACAGAGATGGGGATTAACAATGTCTTCTTCCGAATTCAACCTGAACCTCTGGCAGCTTCCTGTCAATGTACTGCTACAGTTGTTGGATGATCTTCAGCAAAAGTTTACGTGCATGGGATATCAAGGATATTATTCTATAATTTGAGCATCCTGTTGGGTCACCTTCATGTGGGATGGGTACAAATAGAGGTCTTTTCCAGTCAGTTGGCCAAGTAACTGTCTTCCAGATTTCCTGGCATGGATAAGTAAGCGCTTCCAATGTTTCATCAGCCTGCTGAAACGTTTCAATTGGTATTCCACCCCCTCCGGGAGCCTTATTTTTGGTTGATGCGTTCAGTGCAGTTTGAACTGCTTTCTGGACCATTGGTTCTTATTCACTCATTTCAGCAGGTATGGTTAGGTGTCAGTCATTGCAATTGGTTCCCCCTTTTGCTCTTCCTTTTCCCCCTACCTTTCTGGTATCACTATTCCTACTCCTGCTCCAAGATACTGTGTGTCGTGAGTTGCCATTCCTTTCCATACCTGTGTACATGTTCCAGTCTAGTCTGAATCGGGAAGCAGCAATGGGGTCATGGTAGTGGGGAGAGGGAGGATTGTCAAGAAGCCTCAAGGAATCAGAGGGATACAGTGTGTTTCGTCGATGCCTTACTGCACCCTGGTGACTCATCCCTTCCTTGTGGGCGCTCTGTGGGGAGATTGTTCCATTGTCTACAGATGGGCTTTGGATCTTTGCTGCAGCCCCCCTCATTCTCAACAATGTGTTTTTGTTTGTTACATGTCTGCTGATGGCTTTTACTCAGTCGCTATGACTCCTCATGATCACACCAGCGGTGTGCTTCTTCTATGTGGACTTGTTGCCTCACTGCTGAAAGAATGGTGGCTTGTGCAACTTCAATCCTTTGAGACCCCAGACACTGTATTTTAATAGCCACCATCTACCTTCTTCACATTTGTTTATGTACCTGGTTTTGTCTTCGTGGGTGCTTCTTGCATCACGCAACTGCTTGTCCATAGAATCTTTCAATATTACAATTTAAGCCTTGCATTTTCTTCAGCTCTTACAGTTTAAGATACACTGATTATTCTTCCCTTTTGGTTTTCTACCTTTAGGTCTTTGCACATCTCATTATAATTATTTGGTTGTTGGTTTTTAAATATCATTTTATTGGGGGTTCTTACAGCACTTATCACAATCCATACATATATCCATTTTTGTCAGACACATCTGTACATATGCCCTTTGACATTTTCTATTCAGCTCTTTGATTTCATCATCTCTTCCCTTTACCTTAGCTACTCTATGATTAAGAGCAAATTTCAATTTCTTCCGCATCCACTTTGATCCTTTCTTCCCTGTCTTTTAAATGACCATTAACTTTCTTCATGAGGGTATTCTTGATGTTACCCCATGGCTCTTTATTAGATCTTCTGTCATAAGTGTTCAATGTAGCAAATCTGTTTTTGAGATATTCTCAAAATTCAGGTGGAATACACTCAACGTCAAGTTTTGGCTCTTATAAACTCGTTTTAAATTTCTTCATCTTCAACCTGAACTTGAAGATGGTCTGTTTCACCATTAACCCCTGGCCTGGTTTTACCCAGATGGAGTCAATTTGATTTCTGTGTATTCCATCTGTAGAATTCCACATGTAGTGCCTTTCGTGTTGTTGAAAAAAGGTATTTGTGATGAACAAATCGTTGGTCTTGCATCAAGACTATATTTTCCAACTACTATTCCTTCCTCTCTGTTTCCAACATTGGCTTTACAGTAACCAGTAATTACCAGTGCATTTTGATTGCATGTTTAGTTGCCTTCTGACACAGACATTAGCATTCTTCAACTCCATCACTAGTTTTTGAGGTGGTGCATAAACTTGAATAGTTGTGTTAATTTGGATTTCCTTAAAAGAGGATATTTTACCCTATTACAGACAGATTTGTATTTCAATAACTGCAATGCCATTCCTCTTGACTGTATCATTCCCAAGACAGTAAGCCATATGATTTTAATTCAAAATGGCCCAAATCAGTCCATTTCAGTTCACTGACACCTAGGGTAGAGATCTTTTTTTTTTTTTTTTTGGGGGGGGGGGGGGTAGAGATCTTTATGCATTCCATTCCATTTTTAATAACTTCCAATTTTCCCAGTTTCATAGTTCATACATTCCAAGTTCCAATTATTAGAGTCTTACAGCTTTCTTCTTAAGCTTTGTCCCATCAGCAAATGATGATCCCAAAGTCCCATAGGCTTTACTCGATTCCTGTCACCAAGATGGACTCTAACGTGAGAAAGCAGCTCCTCCCCAGTCACATTTCAAATGCCTTCCAGCCCTCGGGGCCATCCGCTAGTACTCTCTCTGATGACGTTCTGCTTGTATTCACTACACCTTCAGGATCTGACAACATTTCAATTCTTTCCATCAGGTTTTCAGTGGCTACTTCCTCTGAAGCAGAAAAAGATCAAAAGATGCACGGCAAAAATCTATTTCACGAGATCTCTTCATAGTATTAAAAAGCAAGGAGGTTACCTTGCATGATGGTAAAGTTAAAAACTGTAGAAGACAGGATTTGTGGCGCCGGTGGAAAAAAATGGAAAATACCATGAACTGTTTAAAAAGGCAATCTGTCTTAGAAGCATAGGTCAGAATGGTCCTTAGAGGCAAGGAGGGCAAGGCTTCATCCTACACACTTTGAACATGCTGTCAGGAGAAACTAGTCCCTGAAAATATTTGCTTGAAGGAGCGGCAAAAACAAGGAAGGCCCTCCAGGAGATGGACTGACAAGGGAAGAATGGTGAGGACGCTGCAGGACCGGGCAGTGATTCATGGTTGTACAGTCGCCACGAGGTGGGACTACCTTGAGAGCACCCAGCAATTCTGAAACAGGAAGTAGTCCTTCAGAGTCTTAGTGTGGAAATCCCGTTTGAACCTGTTCATTTCAGATGAAACCGCTGAGTACTAAAAATATCAGGGATACCACTTCCAACAACACACAAGCTGCTATTGTACGGCAACAGACTGACAGGCAAGTGGTGGTTAAGTCTCAGTGACTCCCAAGTGACTTGGTGGGACCAGGCAGAGTGAATCTCAGTAAGAACATGGGTCAGCTTTGTCATTCTCCTGAGTTTAAAATGAGCCATCTCAGAATGGGAGACTCTCACTAATCAAGAACAAAGAGCAGACTGTATCCTTTGGATACCCTGCACTGAACTTTCTGGATAAAGGAGACAGAGGGCTGGGACACCATAACCAGCAGCTAGGTGCCAGAGAATGGGCTACGGTAGACAGCAGAACCAACAGCATGAAACAGGGCAAAGTGGCAGGATGGCCAGCTGGTGGGGAAGTAAGCTGCGTGTTTTCAGGCCGAGGGCCCATTTGTGGAGTGGTGTGACTCCAGGCACTTCACTAGGGACACTTGGTTTACTGACCCAAGGGATTAAGTGTCTTATGACTGAGGCTTATGGCAGAGTGGCATGCTTTTAAAGCATAAATGGGCAAAACAAAGAACTTTATAACATGTGTCTGAGTAAGGAAGAGGCAAAGGGGCCTCTGGCTTAACATTCCTTATCAGAAGAACTGTACACTGAACATTTCTGACCCAGAATTTTACCCCTAACTTCCCTAACAAATCCCATAATCATGAGTATTATAAGCTCTGTGGCCATTACAACGAATATCAAACCCAGCAGGGTAGTGCTGTGGGAACCAGAATGGACCTTGGGCCAATGTCCCCAGGCTCATGTCCCCTGTTAAATCAGAGATCACATGTGGGCCTCACACTATTCTTACAAATATAAATTGTTGATTTTTGTAAATCCATAGCTTTATCAGGGTTAGTACTAAAAGTCCATAAGTTACAAATTTGGGACTTAAGAGACAATACATACTTGCCTTTTTTTGTTTTTCCCCAACAGTTTCACTGGCACATAATTTACATGTCATACAATTGAAAAATTCAATAGTCCATTTGTTCAATAATATCAGGGGTCATTGAACAGTAACCACATCAATCTTCACCTACTCTTGCTTTAAAAAAAATTAGATTGGTTGATAGTGGTCTTTTTTTATCAAGTTACAAAATAAAATCCATTTAAGCATGAGTTGGACTTCTATTACCTTTAAAAGTCATTTATGGAGAATATTAGCATCTCTTTGACATTGAGTCTTTCTATTCACAACCATGTCAGATCTCTATTTTCTGTCACTACCATGTTCTGAATGGTTTAAAGTCAGGAACGGTATCTATCAGTTGTATCCTTTCACTATATTTCAATGCCCTGTATGCTGAGCAGATATGAGATGAGAAGCTAGACTGAATGAAGAATATAGAGTCAGGGCCAGAGACAGGCTTATTAACAACCTGCCATATGCAAGTGACACAGCCTAGCTTGCTGAAAGTGAGGACTTGAAGATCAAAGACTGCAGGCGTCAGTATGAACTGTAACTTCTCACAACTGGCCCAATAGATGACATGACAAATGGAAAGAGGTTTGAGGCAGTCAAGGATTTTATGAATGCACAATCAGAGCTCTTAGAGGCAGCAGTCAAAGAAGACACATGGCATACATATTGCTGTGGGTAAATGTGCTGCATAAGACCTCTTTTAACATGTTGAAAAACAAAAATGTACTCTGAGAAGTAAGCCATAAACATGTCCAATCATCTCCTATGCCTGTGAAGAGACGCTGGATAAGGAAAAGCAGATGGATGTATTTCAATGATACTGCTGTTCTGAAAGTACAATGGACTGCAAAAACTAGTCTGCCTGTGAAGAAGTACAGCCAGAAGGCTCCTTAGAGGCAATGGTGACAGTTCATCTCGTGTTCTCTGGACTTGTTATAAGGAGACCAATCCCAGGAAAAGAACATCATGCTTGGTACAGTAGAAGGGTGGGGGTAGGCTAGGGAGGAAGACTTTAGATTAGATGGACTGATGCAATGGCTACAACAATGGGCTCGACATTGTGAAGTTGGCACAGGACGAGGCAGTTTACACAGGGCTGCCACGAACAGGAACCCACTTGCCAACATCAGGACCCAACAAATGCGTGCCGAGGAATTTTTTATCCTTCTCAGTACTTGACTTGCGTGCTAAATTATAAATTCTGTGCACTTCTACCATGTTAGCAAACGTTCAGCAAATATCTCTTCAAATAGCCCCTTCCATAGTTTTAAGTTCTTCTCAGATATATATGTATGTTGTTCTGTTGTCTTACATCTCAAACACGAGTACTTTGCATCTCTTCATCAGTGAAGTTTTCTGAATGACTTTCAGATTTATCTTCCAGTCCACCAGTTCTCTTCTCCACTGTCAATTTTAATTCTAAAGCTCAATTTAGTTCTATTCCAAACCCAGTTATTATTCTTTTGTCTTGCTTTCCCATCAGTCAAGGATTTTCTTAAAGGTTTTTTTTAATCGGTCCATTATTTCTAGACACAGAGTACAATTTCTATTGTTTACATCTGCTTACTCTTTTCATGAATCCTTTTGTTTTCAACCAGGATTTTTTTTTTTTTAAACAGGAATTTCCCAAATACTTTAAGTCTTTTCTAACAGTTATGGCTAGTTTTTAATGTTTCATTATCTAGAAAGGGTATTCAATCAAGATCCAGTCTCCTATAGTCCCCAAGTACTATCTCCTTCATCTCCATCATGATGAAGCAGGGTATAGTCTTCAGCTCTGAGCACTAACTGCCAACAGAACCCTTTTGGTGTCAGTTAGCAATCACCACTCCGAATTGTCACACCTGGTGGTTTTAGTTTTCTCTTAACATCAGTTCTGTATTAAAAATACGTTGTGGGTATATTTCATTTAAAGAGACGTTTATTGGGCTGAGCCCTGGTGGCATAAGTGGTTGAGTGCGGGACTGCGGCTCACAGGCTTGACGGTTCAAATCCAGCGGCGGCTGTCAGGAGCAAGGCTAGGTAGCTCCCACGACCACCAGAGGGCAGTGTTGCCCGCCCTCCCCCCCAAAAAAAAAGACAAGAAATGTTTATTGTTCCTGTTAACAGGGCATCTACCATGAATGTTTTAGAAACTCGGTCAAATATGTTGTCCTCAGAATTTTTTAAGAAAAGTACCTGTTTTACTACATGACCTTTGTAACTTATTGATAAATCATACTTTTTCTCTTTTAAATAATAAATGTCTTACTGATTAATTGGTTGAATCACCTGGTATTTTTAGAAGAACACATTCGTAAAGAAAAGTCCTCCCACCACCGGAGAGCAGTGATGCCAAAAAAAAAAAAAAGAAAGAAAAGTCCTTAAGCAGTTCAGAAAGTTCATTAGCCGCAGCACTGGAGTCATCGGAAAACCAACCTCTTTCCTGCTCTATAATGGCACTCAGATGAGAAATATACTTAAACTTGTAGTCTGAGGAGACTGAGATAACAGATGAGAAGTTAGGTTTGAATTTAATGTGCCATACTCTATCCTGTGGTCATGCTTGATGGCACAAAACTAATTCTTCCTTCAGTTACAGACGGTACATTCTATTTACCACAATCTTTTTATCAGTTCAAAATGAATATGCTATAAATCAGTCTAATGATTATATACTTGATTGGCCTGAATTTTTTAAAATGGTATTTCTAGATTTAAATTGTTACTATTTGAAATGCTTTGTTTCTATATCCATAACTGAAACGCAATACAATTGTTCCTTACACCATGCTCTAAAATTGCTACTTTTAAGGGTATGCTAGCATCATGAAAGGAACTAGATAGCTGCCAATCTTTTAAAAATATGTAAAGTATGATATTGTGACACATCAACTATTCCCTAATATTGAAACTCGGCTTTAAAATCATGTGAAATTCATGTCTTCTTAAACACTATTTATTCAACTTACCCATTAACCCTGTTAATTAGACCATTAAAGTTTTCTTCTTGGGCTGAGCCCCGGTGGCATAAGTGATTGAGTGCAGAACTGCAGCCCACGGGCTTGGCAGTTCAAATCCAGTGGCAGCTCTCAGGAGCAGCACTGAGTAGCTCCCATGACCACCAGAGGGCAGTGATGCTCCCCACCCCCTCCAAAAAAACCCCAAAAAACAACAAAAAAAAGTTTTCTTCTTATTCTTTAGTCAAGTTGGGCCAGGAATAAGTTGAACACTTTCTTATCTGAGTTAACTGTGTTCTATATCCACTGCACCATGACTAAGTAGGGTGTATTGAAAATTTAAAGTGAGCTAACGTTAAGAGGTTATTAATCTAATCTATCACATTTTAGGTGAATAAGACATAAATTTCTCAAACTAGAGAAAAAGTTCATTATTTTTAATATTTATACATGAGAAAGCATCTTAACAGAAGAAAAACTAAGGTAAAGTTGTTTTCAACTGGGGACAAGGACATACCAAGAATTCAAAGCAGATATAATTCACGATAAAAATTAGAAGCAGTCACATTAAAATTAACTGCTGTTGCTAGTGTACCTCCAAGATTTTCCCGTCTTTATGAAGACCTCTTTTTAGAGTGCTAACTGTTCCAACATGACTAAAATAACTCCAGAAATGTAGTTTCCACCAGGAAAAAATGCATCCATGTACGTATACCTAAAATTTTATCCACCTACACACACATCCACTACTCTCTCTCTCTCTCTAGTCTACAAAATAGATTTTAGATTAAGATCTCCTATTTTACAGGTAGATTGGTATACAAAAATGCTCAACAACATAAAAGGGGTTGAAGCAGTGTTTAGATAAGCCTTAAAATATATGTGAGAAAAATTAAAATATGAGATGCAAAATAGTCTTTAAGTCTTGCGTTTTTTATTTACAAAGTTCTTATGAATACAAATGCTTTTAAAATGCAGCAATAAAGAATCATTTCCTATCCTCAAAAGTGAAGAACACATGACATTGAAAAACTTTACATAGTCAGCTAAACCATTGACACTGGTAATTGAGGATTGTTAAATGGCAATAAAACTTTTGCACTACTCCTTAAACGGTAAACATAAAAAGCACTTATTCATAGAAACTTTAATTATTTTGTACTAAAAGAAAAAAAGAGCATTGTGAATAACAACTCCAGGGCTTGAAAAGTATTTTACAACAGCAAATATATGTACTTCGATTTTACATTCCTTTATAATGTGACAAAACAAAGCTGGTCATATTCATCTGTGCATTCTACTGTAGAGTGGTGACATTAATGGCAAATGTAGAGTTATTTCATAGAGGACATAAAGAATTTCCACTACAACTTATCCTTCAAAATAAAATTCTACATACCACCCACCAAAACGAAATTAAGATCTGCTAATGCCTAAAAATCACCATAAATACATTGCCTTGGAAAAAGCTACAAGTAGATATCAATAGTTTGTGCAAAATATACAAAACGATTTTCATCTTTCTGTCCTTACCTAAAATTACAAAGTATTTTAAAACAATCACATTTAACTGTTTTCCTTGCCAACATGAGCAAAACTTTTCAAATTCATATGCTGGATCTTGAAAACAAGTGAGAAAAAAATGAGGCAAAAGGAGCTATTAAATAACTAATACAAAATAGCACATGTCAAATGAAGTTCCACTATTTAATCTAGAATCTATGCATGTTTTTAATCCCTTGAGTATCTTATCATCTACCATCTGCACAAATTGAGATACACAAAGCTATTGCCATATCAGGGACACTGATACCACTGAGTAACTTCAATCACTGATGCTCATTGGAGGACTTGAGCAAAGAAGTAAGTTACATCAAAATCAAACATTACTTCACAAAAAGAAAATCAAACAGCATAGAGTTTAGTGTTACTTATCTTCTTTCCAACTTTTGCCAAGTGTTAATGACGAGTACCATTTCTGTCAGTTTCTTGTTGAAGAAGAGGTATTTTTAAGATTCCAAATATAAAATTCCTAAGTGTCATATCAAATGAGTTGTAGATCTACTTAAAGTATGACTTCTCCTTTCAAAGAAGGCTGGAAGGCTGACAAGGGAAGGGGATGGGATACCCTGTGAAGACAAAATATTCCACTGTTTGAGTATATTACTCACTTTTATACTTGGCAGATTACCACAATAATTAAAAGACATCCGAACTTCTAAACCCTTTATGAGTGTAATTCTTTTTCGTTTGTTTTTGGTTTTGGTTTTTTGTGAGCATCACTGTCCTGGTGGGAGTAGGAGGCCCAGCCTTGGTCCTGGAGAGTTGCTGCTAGATATGAACCGCCAACCCAGTGGGCCACAGTCCCGCACTCAACCACAATACCACCAGGGCTCAGCCCTACTCCTAAACCATTTAAGTAAATGAATCAATTTTGAATTAGGGAAATGGAATGGGAGAAAAACCAATTCAAAACCTATTTTAACATTATGAAAACAAAAACAATGGCTATAGCTAACTAAATGTAAACTTAATATTAGGCTCAACAAGTTTTTCAGAATGGATATTACTGTATTGCTAGCAGTGGTAACTTTCTTCTGTGTGATAGTAATGATTTGGTGTTTTAGGTTATAAAAATGCAGTAATAAATTAGTGAACATTTTTTTGAGATGTAGAAATCAGCCGTAGTGGAGTCTACGAAACATAAGGCAAAATTGAGAAAAAAATAAATCAGTTCATGGGAAAGAATTTCCTAAAATTGTAAGTCAAAAAGTCCCAAACAGTTTTTGCATTATGGATGTCAATGTACAAAGTAAATTTATATGAAATTTGAGCAACATAGCAACATTAAAGTGCTAAGCTAACTGCGTTAGAGATCAATGCTACTAATGTCAGAACTTTATAATGATTGTAACAAAAAAATATGAGTATATCAAAAGGCCCAAGAGAAGACACAACTAAAATGACTTATAAAGTTCTTGTTCTATTTTAATGGGCATAAATGGCTAACTGAAAATGTACTTACTTCTCAACAAGGTAGTAAAATGAAGTGTTTTAAAAACTGGCTTAGTAAGGTATTATCATTCAAATGTTAATAAAGCTATGATTTAAACAGATGTTATAAAAGATTACATTTTTCAGAGGTAAAAATTTTATGGTTTATCATATTAAAAGTATTAGTTTTATATAAATGCCACACATCTAAGAGAAAAAAGAATCAGATTGGGAAGATAAATGCACCTTTCATGACTATTATTTAAAAAGATAATTTTCAAAATCAGAAAATTCCTGGGCTGAGCCACAGTGGTGTAGTGGTTGTGTGCGGGACTGCGACACACTGGATTTGCAGTTCAAATCCAGCAGCAGCTCTCCAGGAGGAAGGCTGGGTCTCCTACTCCCCCCAGAGGGCAGTGATGCCCACCCCCCCCAAAAAAGAAGAAACTCCCTAATGCAATTGTTGATTGACTTAAGAGCAAATACCTTGTAAAAATATTTCCTACCTATGTGAATATGCAAAATAACTGTATTAAGACGTGTAAGCTGTTGCAAATTTAGAGCAGTTTTTAAAAGTTGTGACTGAAAAGTCCCTGCCCATCTAGTGAGGGATTCCGCAGAAACATAAATTTCAGATAGCTAATAAGCTCACATTAAATTTCACGAGGCTTGTTTATTTCCTAAATCTTCACAAATGCCAAAGCTGACTTGAACAGAACCTTTTCTGATATTTGATAAATCACTATTTCCTCCTAGCACCTCCATTAAAGGAGCTTTGTCAACAGAATGATGTACAAATGGAAAGCGGGGGTTGGAAGGTGTCTCCCGGCAGAGCCTGAGCCAGGAGCACACACAGGTCTATTAGTGAATGTGGTCACACTGTTTGTGAAAACAGAATACATGATCTGTTAGGGCTGAAACAAGCAGCTGACGAGAATTGAATGTCTTCAAGATGTTCCAGATACTTCCTATGGATTTCTACATTAAAATGATACAATCATTTCTAATTCAAATTTGTCTTATAAAGTTTTTCTTAAAAATCCATTTCCCTTCATTTGAAAAGCAGCTTACATCAGTTATTATAAAGAAAACAAACATGGGGTGGTATTGGGACTTCAGAAACCTTATAATCCAGTTTTTACAAATGAATGTTTACCTAATTTTATCATTTTAACTTTTAATTGATCAGATTGCTATGTGTCCAGTATGATTCAAAGAGTTTCACATTTACTAATTTCTTTTAAAACATAAATCTTATTGACATATAATGGACATATCATACACTTCTTTGTTCAGTCATATTAAAAAGGGTTGTACTTTTTTAATTCTGACAAAACTACCCTAATACTAATGACAACTAATTTTATAGACAATGAAATTAAAGCAGAGAAAAAATTTAATTAACTGGTCAAATTACAAAGCCACGATTTGAAGATTTTGGTTCAAGGGGCTGTCAACCACCACCCAAGCTGCTTCTCAGCACATTACCACATCACTCACACGTGTTTTTCATTAAGTCAATGTTTTGGCGCTATGGGTAAGTACTATTAATCATTTTTCAATCAGTACAAAAGCGAAAACGAGAGAATAAGAAAGTTACCGGGGCTGAGCCCCGGTGGCGTAAGTGGTTGAGTGCAGAACTGCAGTCTGCGGGCTTGGCGGTTCAAATCCAGCGGCGGCTGGGTAGCGCCCACGACCACCAGAGGCAGTGATGCCCACAAAAAAAAAAACAAAAAACAAAAAACAAAAAAAAAAAAAGAAAGTTACCCGAGGATACATATCTTAAACAGTGAGTCACTGACTTTTCTTATCCTTAGAAAGATTAGATTAATACTTTTACAAAGTATTACTCATACTTTGTGATAATGAACTTCTGGGATTTTGAGTAATTATTATCCCACTGGGACTGTGAATTGTTGAGAAAACATTTAAAAACATACACAAAAATTTAGAGCTTGGGCCTGAGCCCTGGTGGCAGTGGTTGAGTGCGGGACTGCGGCCCACTGGCTTGGCGGTTCAAATCCAGCAGCAGCTCTCCAGGAGCAAGTCTGGGCCTCCCACTCCCACCAGAAGGCAGTGATTCCAAAAACAAAACAGAACCAAAAATTTAGAGCCCATGTCTTCTTACAGAGATCACAGTATAATCATGCAAACCAATCTGCCTAAACAAACAGAATGATCACTTTTCATGAAGTAGTGCATCAAACTGAACAATACTTCTTGGAATCTTTTTTTTTTTAACTTCTTGGAGATTTTAAACATCTCCCAAATTCCAAGAAAATTTTGTATCAAATCAGGGAACACACTGAAAGTTTCGCTAACTATGAGGTTTTCTCAGTTGCCTTTCTTCAAAACCAGAATAGAAATCTAAAAGGCGAGAGCACCATTAAGTTTTCCATTTTTTAAAAGGTAACATGTACACCAAGTCTAAAACCTGATGAAATTATGTAGCACATTAAATCAAAGTCACTTACGGCTAATGATGAAGTGCTAGCCAGACGACTCACGACACGCTGGTCACTGCTGGAAGGGCTTCTTCCCTCCACGGCGCTATGAGCTGTCGTAAGAGCCATGCGAAGCGCTCTTTTGGGAGTTTTGGAGAAAGAGAATGCTCTTGTGACCTGCATTTTTAAAGAGCAGAATTAATTGTGCCTACATCAACTGAAAATTGCTAACAAGGCTGTGTGTGAGAAATGAAGAGCCAACAATACAACCATAAAAGCTTTTCGACAAATAGTACATAGCATATAACAGTAAGCAAATGGGACACATTGTAGCGAAGCCCATCTTGAATTCAGAGTGTACAAGTCCAGCAGTAGAGAGAGAATGTAAAGAAAACCTGATCTGGAAGAGGAGAGCTGAGTTCTTAACTGATTCTGCCACAATCCACTGATGAGTCTTGGTTCATTTGAGTCTCACATGGGTCCTGAAACTACAGCCTGTGGGCCACATGTGGCCCGCCAAGGACATTTTATCTAGCCTGCCGGGTGTTTTTGCCATGCTGCCTGTCCTGCTTAGCAGCCGACTCATTCCAGGCCCCCAGTGAATTTGTTCATAGTTTTGTTTTTTTTTTAGCTATAGTCCAGCCCTCTAACAGTCTGAAGGGCAGTGAACTGACCCCCTGTTTAAAAAGTTTGTGGACCTCTGATTTAACATCTATCAACTTGACATCAAATGTGAACTAATGAGAGGATCAGAGATGAATAAAGTACAAAAAGTTTTCTCAAAGGGCAAGAAAAGAAAACAACAATAAAATATGTAAATATAACAGACAACATGACTCCAAATTTCCCTTGGAACACTAAAAATTGGGGTCCACTTTTTAAAAATCCCATCACCAGAAACATTCTTAAGTAGTCCTCAACAACTTAAAGTTACCTTGATCGTTACAAGACGATGCTATACGTCCAGGAACAGATTGCAGGTCTAGCTATGTGTTCTCTGAAGCAACTACCAGGCAACGTTTAAGATAAATGCACACATTCATTGTTAGAGCTAAAATACCAATGAGCAATTTCCATTGAAGCACAGTTCATAAAAGCATCACTATAACTGGAAGTTATGTTTGGCAACTGAAAACAAACTCAAACTATTGTCTCTACATCGGCCACAATCTATGTTCCACTGATGTCAGCGATAACATTATTTTATTAAAAAAAAAAACACATTTAGAAAAATGTTAAGCAATTTCACTGAAATCTCACCCTTTTGGAAGTCTTTTTTATTGCTCTAGATGCTCTACTCAGTGTACTGTCCATATCTTTGGTATTTACTTCAAAGGATTCTGGATCAGCAGTATAAATTAGATTCTCCTGTTTAAAAAACAAATACTTTAAAAAAATCAAACACACACAATTGTTTCTAAAATCAACACGGTTACATATCTATACACAGAGGGGCTTCAAAAGGTTCATTAAAAAAAAAAAAAAGAATTGAGCTGAGCCCTGGTGGCGTAAGCGGTTGAGTGTGGGACTGCAGCCCGCGGCTTGGCGGTTCAAATCCAGTGGCAGCTCTCAGGAGTGGCAGTGGGTAGCTCCCACAACCACCAGAGGCAGTGATGCTCCCCCCGAAAAAAAACCAACAGAATTATAAGATAATGGAATTTTCTGACTAATTTTTAAAAACCCCTTGTAAATATGGAAATATTTGTAAATAAGTTTCTCAAGACTTTCAATATGTTTGACATTATTTCTAGTCCATTCATAACAGATCTAAACAATGCTAGGTTCTTGCCTCCTTCCTGGGCTTCAGCTCTCTGCTGCAGCCATGGGTGTCTACGTCAATCTATAGTCTGGAGGCTTTCCCTCCATGGTTGACATGACGTCCTTCTCCAGGACTGGGCTCTCCTAATAACAGGTCCAACATATGTCCGACAGTGTCTTGGCACACCTGCTCCCAAGGAGCGCTCTGGGCACATGTCTCCCAAGAGAGACCAGTTTGTTTTGTTAGCAGACCAGGGTATCTTCAGTATTCTTCTCCAGCACCATAATTCAAATGCATCAATTCTTCTTCTTTAGTCTTCCTTATTCTACACCCAACTTCCATGTGCACATGCAGGAATGGTAACATGATGCGGAGTCCTAACAGTGGCTTCCATGAGCACTGACTGCGGATCCAAGCAAGCAAGACAAAAACTTTTGACACCTTAAACCCTTCCTCAATCGACATTGATGTGACTTACCTCTTGGTCCAGTTGTGAGGCCTCTGTTCTTCTTGACAATTAGTTGTAGCAATCCATACTGATGGCTGCAATCCTTGATCTTCAGCAACTGCTTCAAGTCTTCCACTTTCCGCAAGCAAGGTTGTGTCATCTGCCTATTGGCGACTGCTAGGAAACCTTACTCTAATCCTGATATCACATGCTCCTTCATCTAGTCCAGCTTCTCATGATTTGCTCAGCAAACACTGAATTAAATATGGTTTAAACAGGATACAACCCTGTTTAAACGCCTTTTCTAATTTCAAACCCTGTGTTCTGTTCGAACAACTGATTACTAAGTCACATACAATTTCTGCAAAAGCACAATCAACCTATGCTGAGTTCTTGTTCTTCTCAAAGTTATCATAGTTGTATTATGATTCACAATTGAATGTCTTTGTCTAGTACATGAACAGACAAGTAAACATCTTTCTGGTATTCTTGATTCAACTAAGATCCATTTCACATCAGGAATGATATCCCTTGTTCCCTGCCCTCTTCTGAATCCAACCTGAAACTCTGGCAGCTTGCTGTCAATGTACTGCGCTTCAACTGTTGGTGGACAATCATTAGCAAAGCTGTACTAGCATTTGATATCAAGAATATTGGTTCTATAATTTGAACATTGTGCTGGGTCATCTTTCTTCAGCTGGGTATAAATTTGCACTTCCTCCAGTCAGTTGGCCAAGTAGCTGTTTCCTACTTTCCTGGCGTAGACAATGAGTCCTTTCAGTGCTTCATCAGCTTGTTGAAACATTTGAGTTGGTATTCCACCAATTCCGGGAGCCTTGCTTTTGAGTTTTGCTTTCGGGACAGCTTGAACTACTTTCTTTAGTACCGTAGATTCATATGCTACCTCCTGAAACAGTGGAGTGTTGACTAATTCTTTTGGGGACAGTGACTCTGCAAAATCTTTCCATCTTCTTTTGATGAATTTCCTGCATCATTCAATAAGCTGCCCATAGACTCTTTCAATACTGCAACTTCAGGGTTGAATTTTTTCCTCAGCTCTTTCAGTTTAAGACATGCTAAACAGGTTTTTGCCTTTTGATTTTCTACCTCTAGGCTTTTGCATATTTCATTTATTTTTCATCTTGTGTTTTCAAGCTGCTCTTTGAAATTTTTTATTCGACACAGACTTTATCATTTCTTATAGGATTTTCAAATGGTTTCCTATTTCACATGAAGTTCTACTTAATAAGTTATTTGGATATAAAGTGAAGATCGACACGTAAGTTTAAAAAAATAGTAACCATATCTCTTAGCACTGTACATTATTAATCTTATTAAATTACTACAGCTCTGTATTTACCATGCAAAAAGTACTTATTTCAAAACCATCCAGCTTTCCCCTCTCATCTGGATGTGGTTTAATCAGTGAAATATGAGGAAGCTTCAGAGTTAAAAAAAAAAAAAAAAAAAAGGACAGGATAAATTCTTCCACAAATATTCTGAAGCCTCCTCAGAATAAATTGATCTCTACAACTTTATATATACAATTGAGTATCTTATAAAATATTATTTTCTTAGTTATTACTGCCTTTTTTCTTTAGAATCATTCCATATATAATTTTAAAGAAACTTTAATAAATTGGCAGATTAATTTCAGACATCGTTGTGCTGATCGAGGCAAAAGAGTTAGGAATTGGCATCTCATGTCAAACCTGGGGAAATAAAGCATTTAGGGCTGTGATTTCAGCTCTGTCTGTTGACTCTCCTTGTCTGTCCATCTACACTGGCCTTATGGAGAGTTCCTACATTCCAGGATTGAGGGCAGACACAGTCTACATTATTGAACACATGGCAGAGTGAACTAAAAATCATTGTTCTGACTATTAACATTTCATAACCAATCAAAAATATTTATGGAAAATCTACTATTTGATAAGAAGATTTTAAGTTCAGTTAATGATAGCAAATTCAGAAAAAGTGTGTTTTAACACATTAAGTTATCTCTTTCACTGAGCCCCAGTGGCGTAGTGGCTGTGTGCGGGACTGCGACCCAAAGGGTTGGCAGTTCAAATCCAGCAGCAGCTCTCCAGGAGCAAGGCTGGGCCTCCTACTCCCACCAGGGCAGTGATGCCCACAAAAAAAAAATAATAAATTATCTCTTTCATTATGTTTTTTGATTTTGCACTATAAAGAAATGTTTGATCATTCTTCAGTGATCAATTCTGACATTTAAAAAAATGGAAAGCTAAAAAAATAAATAAATGAAAAATGGAAAGCTGAAAACCTGAACAGAAGAATAGAAAAATTATTAGAAAGAGAAATAAATAAAGTGACCACTGGCCACTCCACAGCAGAAAGATGAGACGTCCCACTCCCTCAAGAGGTAGTCTCGGGAACCCACAAGGGGTGCTGTGTCAGCATCACCTTGACAGCAGTCAGTGAAGTTATAAAGCTAGCGTACACTTTAAATATTTACCTAAATATATTTTTAAAAACCTTAAAAATAAGCCATTACATTTATGAAAACATTACAAATAGAAAATAACCCATAAATCCACTAAGAAAGGCATTTAAAAAAAAATTAAGCCTATGTTTATATTTCTTGAAAAACACCTAAGAAAGTATAAATACTGGTGTCCTGTGAAGGGTAGGCTTATGAGATTAAAGAACAGGACTTCAAAAAGTACCAGTACATGGAAAATGGAACTACAAGATACTGGAATTATTATACAAATTTTTTAAAGTTTCCTTTATTTTATTGCAGTATATTTCTGTTTTTTTGTTCCCTGTAGGCTAGTGTGGGGTTAAAATCACAGCATGGAAATAAAATTAAATATTGATAACATTAACTTATCCTTTGGGGAAAAAACATTTAGATATAAAATGATGAAACTGAACTCCTAATACGCTTAATTTTGGTGAAAGCTCTTTATAATGCAGGTGTCCGTAAGAACTACTAATAAAGAGAGGAGCATCTGAGCTATTCCACTGCTATCCAACGACTAGGGGACAGAGAATAACCACCTGTGAAATGAAAAGAGACAGCTTCAAGCTTTGACTCTGAGAAGGAAAGGATAGTTACATAAAGATAGTTATGAGATCTTTTACATTTCCAGAAGGCCCTGAGTTCAGAATGACTAAAGTTAACATCTAGAAAGTTCACTAGTGGCTGCTAAGAAAATAAGATCTAAAGATGTAGTCCTTCCTTCGGTGCTGCCTAAATAAAGGAAAGAAATCAGGGCAGATGATAGGCAATATTTCAACTACAGATCATTTCTCTTCAGTAAAAGTATGCGTCTTTTTTATACTTATTTCTCAGTGATGGTGCTCATTCTCCCTCCTAAAACATTCTGATTCCTTGTCTGTTGTAAAAATTAAAAAAAAAAAACAAAAAACCACACAACACTTTGAAAGGGTTTTAAATAACATATTTAAATAACATAAAAGTTATGTTAAACAACATATTAATATAGTTTCATGAGCATTTTATATTTGTTCAAAGTAACTCAAGCACAAAACAAGTGTGGTAGGAGCAGGAATTCTTCTACTATCCCCTAAAACACAGGAACTTAAAATCAGTCCTGAAGCTAAATCTGAGTGTTTACTTAGACTAAGATTTAAATTAATAATCTTCACATTCGAAACTTTATAACCCAACTTATAGCAAGCCTCTAGAACCGGAAGGTTTCCAAGGTTGTAATATTTATAGGAACAGACTACTGTATCTTCCTGCCAGGGTAGTGGAGTACAAATGCTGACCTTCATTAACAAGCAAGCACTTTAGAACTACTGCATCACCAAGGATGCTGTCCAAAAGATACAGGTCTCCTCAAATATCTGAAATCACAGCATTCCTATCAAAACTCCCTGTATGCTGAAAATGGCATAAAACAAAGAGACAATTACTATTCATTCATATGGGGAGAAATCTTGAGCATTCCCAGACCAGAAGTTAACCTACCACATCATACCAAGTAATGTCAACTCTAAATTAGGCCCAACACAGTGAAAGCAGGAATAACATGCTAAGCATGCAGTTCATGCGAAGTATCAATAAGGAAGAGTGCAGTTACCAGCAAAAGAACTTGGCGATGCTACTCTGCCTGGCCAATATACAATATGATGCGCCTTAACAGCTTCTGCAAATGAGAGAAAATAGTCTTCGGATTCCTTTTTGTTATAAAAAAAATGAAGTGGGATAAAGCAAACTTGTAGACAGGGACTAGGAAAAGGTGCTTTAGCAACCAGAGATATTTGAGACCTATTATTGAGTATAAATTCACAAAAATTTCCTAACATTTCTGACCTCTTAAGTCAATGGATGTTGTCAGGCTTTTTCTCTAACCTGTCCCGAACTATGGCCTTCAAACTCCCAACTTCAAGTTCTGTAATGTTTTAGCTTACAGATTTCTGCTGCTTTCCTATTTACAAAAACAAAGTGAGGACAAACTAAATTGATATACCACTATCAGTTAAATTTAAATGAACTCTGACTAGTGGGAGAAGGTAGGGAGGAATTAAATGTCATTTGGCCAACGTAATGTATTACCAATACCTTATTGTTATATTAACAAGTGATGCTGGATTTTAAGGAACCTTGGTGGCACAGTGGATTAATCATCAGGCTGCTAATGGAATGTAGCCCACTAGCTGCTGCTGGAAGAAAGATGTAGCACCCTGCTCTTAGAAAGACTTTGTCTCAGAAACCCTGGGGCGCATTTCTACATTGTCCAAAAGGGTCCCTCTAAGTTGATTAACTCAATAACAGTGGGAAGAAAACATATTACATCAAAAATATTATTGTCTCATGAGTGCTAATTTTTCTCATGTACCAAATCTCCAAAATATTCATTGAAAAAAGCATATGGTGAACAATACACCAAAGACATCTCTTTATTTGCTCTGCTTATACAATTCTGATTGAAAAGCTGATCAAACTTCTGCAGGAGGTGGATTCTGAGACTGTAATTCTCTTTATGAGTAGAAAGCCTAGACGTTCTCCCAGGGAGCAGACACATGTCTTTTAAAATGCTGCAGCTCAACTCATAAACACTCTTATCAATGAGCAAATATTCTTTTATTTTTTTGGGGGGGGGGGCATCACTGCCCTCTGGTGGTGGGAGTAGGAGGCCCAGTCTTTGCTCTGTGGAGCTGGAACTGAACCTCCATCCCAGTGGGCTGCAGTCCCGCGCACAACCACTACGCCACCGGGGCTCAGCCCCGAGTAAATATTCAGTAAAAATAGCAGCTTGGGATCTGCTACTATGCCTAAATGCTTACAATTTGGACCTACCCAGCAGCTTCACTTAAGAAAAGGCTTGGTGAGCTGTTTCCATTAAGAGTGTTATTGTGGGCTGAGCCCCGGTGGTGTAGTGGTTGTGCGCGGGACTGTGGTCCACTGGGACGGAGGTTCAATTCCAGTAGTGGGGCTGGGCCTCCTACTCCCACCACCAGAGAGCAGTGATGCGCCCCCCAAAACAAAACAAAACAAAAAGACTGTTATTGTTTGGTGGTTTGGGGTTAATTTCAACTCTTGGAGCTGAGAAAAGTTCTGGTAGTACTACTGAATAGCGCAAGGTCAGTAAGTCAGAATCGACTCTGGGACGGCAGATTAAACTATCCAAGTAAGAGTGGGAGTGTGGGCAATGCCAGCATTACTTACATTCACTTGGTAATAAGATTATGTTTATTATATTAGAGGGAAGGGCTACACCATCTGAATGAAACTTGAAATGTTCATTGAAACCAAGGCACCAAAGTATTTTGAGAGATTAAAATTTCAACAAATTAAGCCTCAACTTTACATTTTGAAATGATAAGATTTAACTACTTTGCTTTTTTTATAAACTCCAATTACTTATGATACCAAGATATAGCAGCAGGACAAAAACTACTGACTCAAAGAATCAAAGGATTTGACATCACTTACACATGGATGAAGGGGCTTCAAAAAGTGTGTGGAAATTGTCCCAGCTATCAGAAAGAATAATGTCTGAGGTATTAAAGTTTTATCTGAAAACAAGCAGCCATCAAAGTGAGAAGCACATCAATCTGCATGATCTGAAGTCTGTAAATAAAATCCAAGAATGGAGGGGGAAACTTATATTATAGCTTAAATTCTGAGAATCTGGCTGATAGGAGGTTATGGATGACAGTCAAAGCCTAACATCCATTTGCACTGTCCCCACATGGATTAAGCCTGGGAAGAATTTCCTCTGATCATGGACAGACTACCTTGTCAATCACCCTGCTATCCAACAGAGTGCAATGAAAAGTGGACTAACACAGACTAAAGTTAGGTTAAAATTTAATTTCTTATTATGTTCTCCCTTTTGACTCATTTTCAATTTGTTCTGGTCTTTAATATTTTCTATTTTCTTTCAGATTGAGTCTTTTCTGGTTTTTTATTTTGTTATTGTTGGATGCTTTGGGGAGGTATGTTCCACTTTATATGAAATCCAGGATAGAAAAATCCATAGAAAAAGTAACTAGATTAATAGTTTCTTAGAAAGTTATAGCAGGAGAATGGGAAAAATGGAGAGCAAATAATAATGAATACAAAAATGAAGAAAATGTTCTTAAAGTGATGGCAGTGGTGATTGAAGGGTCTTTTTGAAGACCCCTCATATTAATAGAATATTTGGAAACATTTTGTATCAAAACTAGTGACTCAGGATTTACTTTTTAATTTACAATCTGCAGAATTTTAATGCGTAAAAAGATTCAACTGAAATCACTGGCTATCTGATTTTTAATAGCTTGAAAGAATTTGTGGTTTAAGGCGGTATAAACCATGGCATACCTAAATGTTTGCTGCCATCATGTGGCTAATAATTTGTTCTACTTCATGAAATTTTATTAGTCATTTACATTTCACTTTTAGGATTATTTGTCACCATGTGGCTAGTATCTTCATAGAGTATGTTTTAAAGAAAACCTTCCAGTTTACTTTCTATAATTAAAGTTATAAATTTGAAAAGGGTTGTAAAAGCCAGCTAGTCTGAACTCCCACAAATGCAGAGTAATATCTGTAAGGAGAGTCATTATACTGTAAAGAAGTATATTTTATATATGCCTACCAAGAAATGAAAAAAATTTTCTTATAATAATGTACTTTATAAGTTTTACAATGAAAGCTTTATGGGTTATTTGTCAACCAATCATTCTATCATACATACTATAATACATCCTTTTATCAGCTTTTTTTGTATAATAGATAATGTCTTATTTATAAAATTCCTTGCCCATAATGATAATTTGTAAATTATCATGCAGGTTCGTGAGGGAGGGAGAGTGGGGAGGGAGGAGCAATATGAGAAGCTGATGCCAACGGCTTAAGTAGAAAGAGGATGTGTTGAGAATGATGGCAACAAATGTAAAAATTTTGTATACAATCGATGTGTGCATTGATGGTAATAAGAGTTGTATGAGCTCCCATTAAGATTTTTAAAAATTTAAACAAACAAAAAGATTGTGGTTGTTGGTAAAAGCACTTAAAAGAGTTTTAATCAAGCATGGCCTACTTTTTTTGGGGGGGGGTGGGGCATCACTGCCTCTGGTGGTCGTGGGCGCCACCCAGTGCTGCTCTTGAGAGCCAGCGCTGGATTTGAACGGCCAAGCCCGTGGGCCGCAGTCCCACACTCAACAGCTACGCCACCAGGGCTCAGCCCTCATGGCCTACTTTTAAGACCACAACAGTTCTTGCTCAATGTCTTTCAAGGTCGGACTATGATAAAATGCTTTGATCCCACAGGAATAATCAATATCTCAGCTCCAGCTACTAGAGTATCACCAGGTAGAGTAACAAATTCTCTTCAATCTAAGTCATTTGTACAAAGAGAATGGGATCTATTGGCTTTTTATCACTTCTCTTTCTCATATATGGGGATTAAAGAAAAATTAAATTACCACCAAAAAAAAAAAAAAAGGGGGGCTGGGCCCCAGTGGCCTAAGTGGTTGAGTGCAGGACTGCAGCCCACGAGTTTGGCGGTTCAAGTCCAGTGGCGGCTCTCAGGATCAGCACTTGGTTGTGCCCACAACCACCAAAGGCAGTGATGCCCACAAAAAACAAAACAAAAACAAATTATCTTTGAAAAGACTTATATATCATCTAAGAACTCCTACTAAGTACCTGATTTCCAGCCATTCATTTAACTTAAGTATTTTGATTTTTCTCAACTATCTTTACTGTAATCTCTATAATATAATGATAATTATATACTCTCATGGCATTCAATATTAAGGAGTTGGAGTGTAAAAAGCATTGGCCAGATTCCAGCTGCAACTTACTTTAATAAAAGAGAATATTTTTAAAAACAGCCATGCTGTAGAGAACCAAAGAAAATCTCAGGCTATATTACAAGTCCCCAAAGATTCGTAAAATTAGAGTCACCTCCAGGAGCTGTCAGGCTATGAGGACCTACCTGTCTGTAAACCATGAACACAAAGCAACTACTCTCCCATATTCGTAAACAACAAGCCATTAGAAATGTAGAAGTTCAGTTTGAAGGCACTGCTATGCCATGTAACCTTTCATCTGATTACAGAGCTGGTAACTTACAGCATCTGCTTTACAAATGGTGTTGGCGACATGCCGACACAACATCTTCAGCCAGCTCTCCTTGGGAAGCTCCTCCGAAGTCATCTGGAAGCTCAGCAGCATGTTGGCCTGCTCTGTCGGGGGCCGCACCAGCAGGGCGAAAGCATTGTGGCAGTCTAGGGTTCCAGAATAACCATGACCAGGAGTAAACGATAGGGTAATGCAAGGTCTATTCCCCCAGCCTCACAAAAGTCTAATGACATCTTCCAACCTGTCCACATCCCCTCTTTTTAGTTAGACAGAGAATTATCAGATGAACTTAGAGCATTGGAAATATTTGTAATAGTTACTAGCACCGTGTCAGAAATCAACAATAACTTAATGACATGGTATAAGCAGTGTGTTCATTCCATGACATTTAATATTTACTAAAATGGACTTTAAATAAAGAAAACAGTAGACTAAAACACATCATAGAATTCTTGAGTCTGATTTTTAAACTATTTTAATTCAATAGCTCAACAACTTACATTCAAAGAAATAAAATACCAAAATTTTGTTATAGATTGATTTATGACCCAGGTGCTAAAACAAAAGCTATTTTAACAAGAGTCAACAGTCTTCAATAGTTAAAATACTACTGTACATGATTTCAACAAAAGCATTAATGTGGCTATTACTAAAACCAGAATTTATTTCACAATCAAGTAGAAAGCAATATAAATTGATGTTCACGTTTTCCTTAAGTGCGTCTCATGAAGTCCAAGCAGTTAATCATTAGTGGATGAGATCAATAATGGAATTAACTTTCATTATAAAAATATATACCTATTATGCAAATTTTGACATGCATACACATCTTTGAGTAATGAAAAGATGATGCTGTTTTGCTAGGAGTATACTGTTTAATTTGGCTTTCAGGGATGGCTTCTAACACAACAAAGCAGTCAATATTTTCCTCAATGTATATTTGATCCCATGTCAATCTAAAACTGTTATTCCGATTCATTTATCTCACACACCCCTATTATCTGGTCTCTATTTTCAATATACCGACTGTATTAAATGTATTTAACAATGTAGCACTGGAATAATTTAAAGAGCACAAATAAAAGACATTCATTAGGATCTTGAGGGAATAAAAATAGTTTTTGGTGAAGGAATAGACTAGGGCACTATTTTGACATGAAACTATTTAAAAGCTCCTTGTCCCTTAAGGGAATGAGATGCCATACATGTTGACAGCACCTGTAATCAGAAAACTAAAATTCAAGCCTATGCCTAGAGAGAAATGCTGAATAGAATATTAGGACAATTGTTTTGCCTGGACTGACCGACTCTATTTCAAGATGGTTTAGAAAAAGCAAACAAAAAACAATTAAGGGAATAAATCAAACTCTAAATGAATTTAAATTATTTTATATAACGAAGTTTCTTAAGGAACATACCTTCTGTCTCTCTTATATCCAGCACCTTCTTAATTTGAAAGAGTGGCATTAAATGAATATGCTTCAGAGAAGTTGGGGGTCGGGTTTGGCCGTGAGGACTCCAAAAAGTGCCAATAACCTTGTGTCGTTTCTTTGCTATCTGAAGAAAGGAAGAAAAGCACTGTCAGTAATAAGAATAACAATCACAGACCACATTCTTACAAATAAAATGGCACTAATTGCATGAATCTGTATGCAGCTCAGTTGACTATTATTCATCCCAGGGCTATTATGTGATAAGAAGCAGTTATTATGCGACAATATCCTGTATATAATTGTGTACCAGATGTGTCATGTTTATATAAGAGGAGCTCAAATGTCAGAAAATGACTAGGGGAAGTAGGGATGTAAAAGTTGCTCGAGGTGAAACTGGGAAAAGATCAGAAGAATCGAAGGAGGAGGGAATATTGAATGAAGGCCAGATTTCAAGAGAAGTAGAGTTGCTTGGGCATCTCAACCTTGAGAAAAGAAGACAAGGGACTTTAGTTTAAGAGGAGAATTCACACCTCAGGGGTGGGACGAGGGACTGAGGAAAGAGGAGGAAATAAAACAGAAATTATTCCTGCTCTCATGAGCTCTGCAAACTATGAAGGAAAACACTCAAGTAATTAAACAAAACATTAAATAAATGTAAACAATAGTAAGTTCAAGGTACTGTGTTAAGATAAGCTGTGACTTCATAAAAGGAAGAGATGGGTAAGTTAAATTGAAAAGAGAAACAAAATCAGAATGGACATTACAATTTCATGATTTACTTTGAAGTGGTGTTCTGTAAATTTTTTATGTTCACACCAAAGACTAATGAGAACAGACCAAAGCCATTGCCCAAAAGAACAATAACAAAAAAGTCAGCTGCCATAAAGTTTATTCCATCTCATAGCATACAGCAAACAGTAGAACTTGGGTTCCCAAGGCTTTAATATTTATAGAAACAGATTGCCTAATTTTTCTCCCACAGAGTGATTCAAACTGGAAACCTTTGGTGAGCAACCAAGCACTTAATAACTGCACCGATATCACATTCACATTAAGGAAGAAAGACAACAAAAATGTGTGCTTTCCTATATCAAAGACTACAAGCTCATTTACATGTAGTGAAAATAAGCAAAAGTATTTTTCCTTTGATCAATTATTTGCATTGCAATATTTTAACATAATGTTAGTGGCAACAAACACGTCTATAAAGGGAACAATAGCACAGTTCAAAGGGGCCAAAAATTGCCCGGAAAAGGAAGAGAAATAGAAGAAGGAAACCGAGAGCAAGTGGAGAGCGTGCTGTCATATTGCAGAGATTCCCACCAATGTCCCGAAACAAACCGCACGAATGGTGAAAGGGCAAACAAATGGGTTCTGTAAGTCAGAATAAAATACTAAGTCAAATAAACCTTTTCTGGTTGAAATATTGAAGTGATCTTTTTTTTTTCCCCCCCATCTTTTTTTTTTTTAGGCATCACTGCCCTCTGGTGGGAATGGAAGGCCCAGCCTTGCTCCTGGAGAACTGCTGCTGGATTTGAACTGCCAAGCCAGTGGGCTACACTCAACCACTATGCCACCGGGGCTCAGCCCTTACTTTTATTTAATTATTTATTTATTTATTTTATTTATTTATTTATTTATTTTTGAGCATCACTGCCTCTGGAGGTCATGGGCGCTACCCAGTGCTGCTCCTGAGAGCTGCCGCTGGATTTGAACTGCCAAGCCCGCGGGCTGCAGTCCCGCACTCAACCACTTACACCACCGGGGCTCAGCCCCTTACTTTTATTTTTTTGGGAAACGATTTTACTTTTAAAAGGAAAACAATGACAATTATTAATTGTCTACCATTTTCTTGCCTAGCCTTTACTATGCTAATACAGGATAGTAAGAAATAGAAATATATATATATATTCAAAAGGAAAATACATTTTTTTCTTTGTGTTCCCCTTTCCAAATGATATGCCGTGAAGAAATCATAGCACACCCCTAAGTACGTTAAAGGGAAAACAATATTGTGGCATGGTGTCTGGCTGTGTAGATTACTGATAAAAAAAAAAACACAGTATTCAGCCTTGCCGGGAAAATACTGTCTTAAAGACAAAATTTGTTTCGTTTTGGTAAACTATTATGTATACAATTGGGGGGGGTGGGGAGGGTTTAAACACAAAAATTAAGAATTAAGCTTAGAATTTAGTGTCAAGTCAAAATTTAATGTTAAAAACAGAATTGTTTCAGATGATCTGATGCAGATCTGGGAGGCAAAGAGAACAGGACCAAAGTTTCCTGGAGCCAAAGGTCCCTGGGTGGCACAAAGAGCTTATGCTCGGCTGGTAAACTAAAGGCTGGCATTCCAGACCCACCCAAAAGCACCACGGGACTGGTAGCACGCTTCCTGAGATAGCTTCCTGAGAAAACCCAACAAGCAGTATAACTGTAACAGAGCGATTCTCAACCTGTGGGAAGCCCAATTCATAACAGTAGGAAAATGACAGGACGTAGCATCGAAAATAATTTGATGGTTGAGGGAGGCCCACAACATGAGGAACTAAAGGTATGAGAGGGTCACGGCATTAGACGGTTGAGAATGACTGCTGTAAAACACATGGAGTCTCCTGAGTCACAACGGAAAAGCTACTGCAAACATTCCTGGGGTGAGGTCCAGGAAGTAGGGCCGGGGTCAGACTAATTCCATGGATACCTATAGTAGGCAACTGGAAAGGAGGTGGAGGAAAAGTGAAAAAGAAAAGAAATGGGGAGTGTGGAAACAGGACACAAACTCACCCAAGGAGAGGGTATTGTTTATACCTCCACGGGGAAAGACGGACCAGACGTCAACCCGGTGCTCCAAGGTGTGAATGCAACATACCAGCATGAAGTAGGAAACAGGAAAGGGGTCTGAGGGGCAGCCCCAATCCCAACTGTGTGGACAGCTGCCCCTCCCCCCAGAAGCATTTGCTTCAGAGGACAGCACTGTATGACCAGAGCACAAGGGAGCAAATGAAGGGGGGAGCGGGGAGAGAGGGGAGCACATCCCGGCCCACCAAGCCTTGAGGACCATATCCCAGCTCAGAGCACGGATCCACAGAGAAGAACAAATGGCCAGCCCCACTCGGAGTTACCACAGCTCACTGAGCCATAGACCTACGGGGGACAGCACTGGAGACACACTGTGGGAATTGTGCCTGACCTGACCCCGCGACCAAAGCAAACAGTCAGGGAGTGCGACAGAACTGCCAGGGGAGCAGAGCAAGGAAGGGCCGAGGGGGTACCAAAAACAGACTTTGGGGCCAGGGCACAGCACCCCATCAGACTTGACCGAACACTCCTAAAGATCAACAAACAGACCTTGAACTATGTACTTTTATTTTGGTCATTGTTTTTTTGCTACTGTTGCTGTTTTTTGTTGTTGCTGTTGTTCTTGTTGCTTTGTTGCTTTGTTTTGCTCTGCCTTGTTTTTGTGAAGGTTATTATTTCCACAGGTCTATGAAGGGGAGAGGTGGGGGAAAGGAAGTGGGGTTAACTAACAAACCCAGGGTGGAGAGAACAAGAGGTCCAAAATGGGTGGTGAGGAGGGAGTAGGTGGTATGGGAGGGCTTGATCAAGATCAACGTAACCGTGAGGAATTAATGAAACACAAATGAAGGCTGAGCATGACAGTGGGACAAGAGGAAAGTAAAAGGAAATAGAGAAATGAATTAAGAGGCAAAGGGCATTTACAGAGGTCTAAATAAAGACATTTACATATGGAAATATATTTTTATATGATAGAGAAATAGATCCAAGCTTTTGTTTCAATATTCAAGGGAAGCCACAACAATCAGAAATATTATTCTCCTCCATGAAGTACAATTTTACCTCCAGGCAGTCATTGAAGAGGAAGAGAGTCACTGGTTCTCCTCTGTCACAAGGGTGATCGCCTAGGGAAATGGTTTCCACTCGTTGCACTAAGCTTCGGTGAGAGGATAAAAGATTAGCCTGCAGAGATTGAAAATAGTAACAAGAAATTAACAAAAGAGATCAATGGTAAACAAGACTAAAATTCAAAAGAAACCTCAGTAAGGAGAGGAACAATAAAATTAGTAAGAATTATATGACCACGGTCAGAAAAGAATCCTTACCGGGCATCCATCTACTTCATAAAAAACATCAAATATTTGTTTTCTGGCTTCAGTTTTTCTCTTATCTTCATTAATATGCCTGTAAAGTTTAATAGTTATTTTTTAAAACTTTTAACTCTTCACACAACAGGAAAAAAGAGCTACTTACAAATATATCCAAATGATTTATAATGTTTTTACTTGTGCATCTACATACACTTTAATAGCAGTTTATCAATTAAAATACTCCCTACAAGTACATTACATAAAAGCAAAAAAGCCAGTGGATTGCTTACAAAGTAATTCACTGTATTCCGTACTAAAAACACCCTAAAATATATGAAACCTGAGCAAATTTCTGACTAACAAACAAAATGCTAAATTTCCTTTATATAAGTTCAGTTAAGTTTTATTGCCAAGTCACTATCAAGTCATATGCGAAATATTTTATTTCAACAAAAATAAGTGACTGCTTTTAGATGAGAGAGAGTAAAACAAGTTAAAAAATAAACAGTCAAAATATAAAGACATTGGCTCCTCTCACACAGGAAGAAGAAAGTTAAGTCTTACAATCGCCCTCACTTTCAGCTTAGAGGAAGTTCTGCATGCAAATGGAGCACAGCCCTTTCCCTGAGTGAAATCAGAGG
>PVJH01023030.1:0-35607 GCA_004026705.1 Nesogale talazaci | reverse complement strand
GAGTAGGTAAAATTTTTAAACTCGTGAGATCAGGTTGTGCTATTTGGTAGGTTAAAGAAAAGGACTATAGGTCCAGAAAGCTCCTGTTTGCAGTGATGAAGAAGTGGGTACTACTATTTAATAGACAATAAGATTTATTTTTCAAAGGTGAATATATGTTAGCTTTTAGTTTTATGAGGGTGGAAAGAACAGCCCAAGTCTGATGCTAAGAGAGGTGAAACTGAAGTATAGGGTGACAGTGTTCTGAAGTAAACTCAAGCCTATAGACTAAAGAAAGGACAGTAAATGGAAAGGACAAGAGACTGAAGTTTTAAGAATACTAATGGGAAAAGCAATGCTAGCATAAGATTCAGGATAGTTGCTAATGCGTGTATGCCTTGGTCCTAAGTTTTACCCAGGAGTTTAGTCTCTATTGTATTTGCTAACTTCTGATTAAAGGATATATTGAGGGACTAGAAAGTAAATAAGTCTATTTGGAAAGCAAGAGGTAAAATAATATATATGTAAATATATAGATATATACATGTGTGTATATGTGTAATATATGTGTAATTTATATATAATCCCCCTCTTCTTGAATTTACCCACAAATGGATAATTCCTGGTTGAGGATGGTCTTTCAGAATAAATCACAACTTTGTAAAGAGGGAGTGGGTGGGTGGAGAGTATGGAAATATTAGAAAGCAAAGCAACAACAATCTGTGTTCCACGCCTTGTTCAGGGGGTCGGGGTTTGGGCAGTGGGGCAGCAGGACTGCTTGGAGCGAAGGTCTCTTGCACAATTAGGTACAAGGTTTGGCTGTTTGTTGTTTTACTACCTTGTGATTTTGTAAGGTGTCAGAGAGGCAACACGATTCAGGCTAGGGAATGATTTGGTGACTGCTTTGGCAGCTAAGCTATCTTCTTGGTAGTTGAGTTATCTTTACAGGATGGACGTCTGGTGAATCAGGCCAGTCCGGATTGGGCTTGCTCTTTTCAGAAAGTGGAGGTGGTCAAGTGGGTTTAGTAGGAAGGGGTCAAATGGTGGAGGTGGCCACGTAGGGACTGGGTCCTGGATGGAGTTCAGGGCAGGGCCCAGGGCTGGGGTAGGGTCTGGGCAGTGTCTGGGGTGAAGCTGGGTCTGGGCTTGGGGTCAGTTCCAGGACTGGGTTCTAGGCAGAGTCCAGGGCTGAGTTTGTTGCTTTACTCCCTTGTGATTTTGTACAGTGTCAGAGTAGAGGGCAGAGTTCAGCAATGTCCTACTAACTGGACCATTGTCTTGTGTGGAAGGCTTTGTTTACTGACTTTCTTGCAATATGAGCAGCCTCTCTGTCCATAGGACTTTGTCCTGCCCAATCTTGTAAAATCTTACTCTGAAAGAAAAAAAAAAACTTACTCTGGCAGAAACTACCGCTTATAATACCTGGTGGTTTTTCACAGCCTTTCTTTTTTGGAGGGGGGCGGAGGGGGGATTTTCCACTTATCTCTTTTTTGTTTGTTTGTTTTGTTTTTTGGGGTCTTTTAAATTTTATTTTTGTTGCTAAAAAGCAATTTATTGGGGGCTCATACATCGTTTTTCACAATGCATAAATAAATATACTGTGCCAAGCACCTTTACGTGTCTGCTGCTCTTATCATTCTCCGAACATCCATCTTTCCCCTTGAGCCCTTGATATCAGTTTCCCATCCTGTCCCCTCTTTCCCTGCTCTCTCTTCCCCACCAACCCTCAATGCTTTATAAATTATTATTGTTCTGTCATATCTTACACTGCCCGACCTCTCCCCCAGCCCAGTCCTTTGATGACCATTCTCCAAATAGGAGCTTATGTGTCTATCCTTGCAGTTGGTTCTGTCTCTCTCCCCCGCCTTCTCTTCACAAATCCAGCAGCTCCAACAAGGCAGTCATGGGGAGGAGGCAGACCAGTCAAGGTGCAGCCGGGCAGTGACGATGCATGCAACTTTCATCTAGTTCTTGATGGCTTCCTAACCACAGCCTTATTATGTTAAAAATTTGTAGTAAGCCAGTGTGTGATCGTTGAAATCCAAGGGAGTTAAAGAAGGAAACAAAGGAAAAGTCTAAAATTGTCAAGTCTCCCCAGGTTTTCAAAAGGTGTTTCGGGTGTAATAGTTTGTGGACTGTGTCACGCTGTCCCCCAAGGAAGACAAATCAGATTGTTTAAGTGGATTTGGGCCTGCATTCTCCACTACACCTTCTCTTAGTTGCCCTGTTGACTCATCCCCACAAAACTTGTAGGCTGAGTTCTAGATATCTGTGTGTTTGTTTGTTTTTTTAAATCATCTTATTTGGGGTTCCTATAATACTTATCATACTCCAGCCAGCCAGCCATTGTTCAAGCACATATAGACATTTGTTGCCATCATAATTTTCAAAACAATTTCTCTCTACTTGAGCCCTTGATAGCAGCTCCTCATTTCCCCCCTTCCCCCCCAAGCCTCCCTACCTCATGAACTCTTGATAGTTTATAAATTATTAATTTTTTTATGTCTGAATCAATGTCTCCCTTCACTCACTTTTCTATTGTCTGGAATGGGGTTATATGTAGATCATTGTGATTGGTTCCCCCATTCTCCCCCAACATTTCCCTTACCCTCCTGGTATCACTATCCTCATTAGTGGACTTGAGTGGTTTATCTTTCCTTGATTCCCTGTGTTTCCAGCTCTTATCTGTACAAGTGTACATTCTCCGATCTAACTGGGTTTGTACGGTAGAATTGGGATCATGGAGAGGAAGCATTAAAGAACTAGAGCAATGGTTCTCAACCTGTGGGTTGTGACTTCTTTAAGGGTCAAATGACTCATTCATGGGGGTCACCTGATTGATAACAGTAGCAAAATTAGGAAGTAGCAACAAAAATAATTTTATGGTTGGGGGGCTACCACAACATGACAAACTGTATTAAAGTGTAACAGCATTAGGAAGTTTGAGAACCAGTGAACTGGAGGAAAGTTGTATGTTTCCTTGGTGCTATACTGCACCCTGACTGGCTCATCTTCTCCCCAGAGTTCTTCTGTAATGGGATGTTCAATTACCTACAGATGGATTGTAGATCTCTACTTCGCCCTCCCCTTCACTCACATTGATGGGATTTTTTTTTTGTTCTTTGCTGACTGATACCTGATGCCATCAACATCATATGATTACAGAGGCCAGTGTGCTTCATCCATGTGGACTTCTCAGCTAGATGGCTGCTTAGTTATCTTTAAAACTTCAGAGACTATATCTTTTGATAGCTGGGCACCATCAGCTTTCTTCACCACATTTGCTTATGTACCCACTTTGTCTACAACAATTGTGTCAGGAAGGTGAGCACCATGGAATGCAAATTTAAAAGAAAAAATTGTTCTTGCATTGAGGGAGGTGGAGGTCCAATGTCCATCTGCTACCTTAATATTAAAGCAATAAATATATGTACAAACATATATTTCCCCATTGTCATATATAGATGTATATACCTGTAGTTAGACTTCTATAAATTCCCTTTGCATTCTTATTGTTTCCTCTATTTCCTCTTACTTTCCTCCTATCCAATTATCATGTTCAGAATTCATTTGGTTTTCAATAATTCCTATTGGCTACATTACCCTTGGTCAAGCTCTACCAGGCCTCCTGCACCCTTCTTGCCATCGATTTTAGATCACTTGTCATTTCCTTGCCCCAGGTTTTCTGACACCGACATACTTTCCCCCTGCCTCACAGACCAAATTCAGGGATACAAATGGTAGCCAAGTTAAAAGGAGGGGGAGAAAAGAAAAAAAAAGATATGTGTAGTAGGAAAATAACCCACCCAAGGGAAGGGTATTGTTTATATCCCCACAGAGAGGGAGGGACCAGATTTCAACCCAGTGCTACAATATGTGAAGGCATGAAGCAGGGAACCAATAGTGACATTTGATGAGCCAACTCCAATCTCAAATATGTGGTCAGTCCCTCCTCCCTCCAGAAGAATTTCTTTCAGTGGGCAGCACTGAAGCTACAGCTCAGGGAGAGGGACATGTCTGATCAGAGAACACAGGAGCAAAGGAAGAGGAGGGGAGAGAGAATGGAACATATCCTGGCCCACCAAGCCCCAAAGATGATATTCCTGCTCAGAGCAGCCAACGCACAGAGAGAACTATATGGCCAGTCCCACGATGAGACACTACATCCCTCACTAAATCATAGTGCCAAGGGAGACATCAATGGAGACGCAGTGCAGGAACTGTGCCTGATCTGACCCCACCAAACACTGAGGTGAGACACTGAGGGTGTTCAACAGAACAGCATGGGGAGCAGAGCAAGGACGTTCCCAGGGAGTACAAAAATAGACTTTGGGGCCAAGGCATGGCACTCCATCACATTCCAAGTAAAAGTTAATAAATAGACCTTGAACTGCTTTTAGGCTTTTCTTCTTCTGGTTCTTTCGTGGTGGTTGTTTTATTTTCTGTTATTTATTTTTGCTCTGTTTTGTGTTTTTGTGCATGGCAGAGGGAGAACTATGCTTTTTCAGAGTAATAATGACCCAGGGGCTTCCAATTGGCAGATGCCACAGCTCTCTGCTGTCATTCAATGTGGATCTAATTATCCTTTATTAAACCACGCTGGCCCGCTGTGCACAAAATTGGGGTAAAGGGGCAGGGTGGCAATGGCAACCTTTTGGTCCTGGCAAGGGAAGGGAGGGGTAAAAGGCACAAATGGGCACAGAGAGAAGCAGGGACTTGAGCTCTCAGGACTGGTATTTGGAGGTTCTCTGTGGAGCTTGAAACCTGCTCTCAAGCTTGATGACCTGCTCTTAGGCAGCAATTTGTCATGCACTCATGAGTTGTGGATCTACAGCGAGGGTTGGGGGTGGGGTAGACATGGTTCCTCTGATCCTGGTGGCAGATGGGGCAACACCGAGTGCAGGCATGATGAAGTTAAAATCCTGCCTTGAGTTCTCAATTCAATCCATGGATGAAAATAAGAAGAGGAGGTTCTGAACCATGAACCCTAGGTTACTGGGATTATAGCTCTAGCACCCTGTTTGCCAAGAATGGTCCCCTTACCTCTTGATTTTCTGGTCTGAAACAGGAGCACAGAGCCAGTGATTCTATATGGGCCCCATCTTCCATAAGATAAGCCCTTAAGACCATAGATAACTGTTCTTTCTAATAGCCAGGCATCACCCGAATTCTTCAGTGTGCTTTGCTATAACACTCATGCTGAGTGATCTCTTCATGACAATATGATCCATAGAGAATTGGGATGTCATACTATCCAAAGACCACTCCGAAGGACCTGAATTCAAAACCAGAGTAAGTGAATAGGATTCTAGGTAGAAGACATCTGTGGAAAATTTAAGAACTGAATTCCCTTCTTACATCATGAAACCTTGGTAATTTTTAGATATTTATTGCCTTAAACTGATTGATATCTGATCTCTTCCTTCACCCACTTTCCTGTTGTTCTTCCTCCTGGGGGGTGTTATATGTTGACTATTGTGATCAATTTCCTCTTTCTATTCTCACCTACCCCCCTACCATCTTTGAATCATTGTCTCCATATTGATCCTGATATATTTTTTTGTCCTAGTTTCCCTGTGCTTCCAGCTCTTATATGCACCAATGTACATGCTCACGTCTAGCAGTATTTATAAGGCATAATTGTGTCATGATCGTGGGGGGAGGAAGCATTAAAAAACTGGAGGAAAGTTGTATGTTTCACTGGTGTTGTACAGCACCCTGACTGGTTCATCCCTTCTGTGAAGGGATGTCCAATTATCTACAGATGGAGTCTGGGTCTCCACTTCACTCTCCTCCTCATTCACATTGATATGATTTTTGTTATAGGTATGTGATATCTGATACCTGATCCTGTGGACACCTCATGATCATATAGGCTGATGTGCTTCTTCCATGTGGGCTTTGTTGTTTCTCAGAGGTTGCTTATTTATCTTCAAGCCTTTGAGATTCCAGATGCTATATCTTTTGATACCTGAGGATGATCAACTTTCTTCAGCAAATTTGCTTATGCTCTATTTTGTCTTCAGTGATTGTGTTGGGCAAGTGAGCATCACACAATGCTGAGTTATTAGAATGCTGGGTGCCTGCATTTAGGGAGTAATTAAGTAGAGGCCCAATGTCCATCTCCTACCTTAATACTTAACATATAAATATGTGTACATAGACATATATCCCTATCAATATATAAAAATATATTTACATGTGTACATGTCTGTATTTAGACCTCTATAAATATTCTTTGCCTCCTAGTTCTTTCCTCTATTTCCTTTCACTTTCCTCTTGTCCCACTATCATGTTCGATCTTCATTTAATTGTCTTTAATTATTCTTGGCTACATTTCACTTCATCAAGCCCTGGCAGACATTTCTTAGCTTTTTATTGACATGTGTTAATCTAGCAGCCAACGTTCTGTCTTTGTAAGTAACTATTATTGATAAATTTTCCATACCTCCAACCCTCATCATTTGTACGATTAATGTCCCGTCACTTAAATCCACAATTCATGTATTGTGGTCTAAAAAGATGTGTGGGGTCCAGTCCCACTATTGAAAAGCCCCATGGAGCTACATGCACAATTTTAAAAGACAGGAAAGGAGGTGCAGGGGACTCACCTCCATTCTTGGGAGAAGCAAGAAGGAGAAAAACTTGATTTTATTTAACCATTGACTTATACGACTCTCGAAGGATATGGACTTCTTGTTATAAATACACATCTAACAAATGGGCAAGTACTACTTTTTAATGTTCCAAGTTCTCCAGGGGAATATTTCAAAGGGAGCACCGGACATGCAAGAGACAAGGAATGCAAAGCATTCCTAAAGATAAAGAACAAAAAAGATGAATGCTTTAGAGGTAAGCATCCTTAAACTGTTTATGTATGGAGCCAGCTGTCTATAGGAGACAATTTTATATTAGCATTTATGGGCAATATATGTGGTGTTGAGAAATGTCCTTCCTGGAAGAGGTGTATTGCAGCACTCTCTCCACATTTCAGACCTTTGATGTGTGACTCCCAATAGGGCTGCAGTGCCAAGCCTCAGGGTCCTGAGTGCTGGGAGCAGGCCAAACACACTTCCTTCCATGTCCTCAATGTCTCTTCAGCTGCATAGCTTCCTTTCATTTGGAGTTTTGAATTCTATATCACTGGCTAAAATAATTTTAATGTCAACAGAATTACCTTATGCCTCATGGAGATAATTCATAAGGTTTTCCAACAAAATGATTGTGGCAGTCATGTGTTTATGTTAATTTAATGATTGAAATATAGGGGTGGAGTATAGCCTGTTAATCTGGAGATAGCCATTTGAGTAGCCAATGAGGCCTCTGTGTGGGCATCGCTTTCTCCTGAGACTTCTGAGAAATCTCGCGATATTTCCCTCGTGAAGATGAGCGCCTATCTTCCCCAGTGGTTGGGAGTTAGTCTCAGGGACGATGAATCATGGACAAGACAAGATGGCAGAGTCCGAGAAGCTGGAGGAGCCGGCGGAGAGATCACACGGCCTTGCCCTGAGGGAGTCAGACCTCTGAAGCTGGGGCGGCCACATGGAGACCTCTGCCAGAAATGAGTTGCTTCTGCTGTTGATGGACCCTGAGCCCTGGAAGCAAGGAGCCATGTGCAGAACCCTGCCAGTGCCGGGATTCTGCACCCACTGACCTGTGACTTCATGAGTTGGAAGGAGACTTTATAGACTGATTTCGGGCATATGGATTAATATCAGACTTATGACTTTGAACTGGATTGGGCTCAATGTCCTGTTCCTCTTATATATAAACCTTTTCCTTATATCTATATATGTGTCTATGAACTTTGTTCCTCTAGCTTACTCAGACTAACAAAATGATGTTTCAAATGTAAACCATTAAAATATATAAGCCATAGATATATGAAAGACTTTTGAGCTCCCACTTAATCACAACCCTTAATCTAAGAGCCGTTAGTTCTTATGATGTGGCCCTTCTCAGTGTTCTCCTTCTTGAAGACTTCACTGGAGATATGGGTTCCATTTTAAACATCATTTTCTATCACAAATATTATTGGATAAAGTATAAACTTCTTGTCTTTCATTCTATATGGCTATACGCATAATATGACTATTACAAATTTCTTGAACCTAGGGTTTAAGTTTGTCCCTCTTTTTCTGTGGACATATAAACCAGAAGCACACCAGCCTGTATGACTATGAGTTGTCAAAGGTATCAGTTACCAGGCTTCAAAGAACTAAAAATCATAACATTGTATGCTCACCTTCCTGATATGATCACCAATAACTAATGTGTGCAGAAGCAAATCTGGTGAAGTATGTTGATGCCCGGCTATAGAGAGATACAGCATCTGGGGTCTTAGAGGCTTGAAGGTAAAGAAGCGGCCCTCTAACTCAGAAGCAACAGAGCCCACATGGAATAAACACACCAGACAGGGAGGTGCTGAGGTGCCGAAGGGATCAGGTATCAGACATCAAAGAACTAAAAATTACATAGTTGTACATGGTGGGGGGGGGTGCAGATTGGGGGCTCAAAGCCCAACAGGAGGCAAAGCAGCATGCCCTTACAGAGAGGTCATGGGGAGGATCGAGTAAATCAACGTACAGTATAGCAACAATGAAATATGCCTACTTTCCTTTCGTTTTTAAATGCATCCTGTCCCCCACTATCATGATCACAATTGCACCTTACAAATCAAGCTAGATAAGGGGATGTACACTGGCGCTGAAAACATGGTGAATTCAGGACAGATGATCCCTTTAGGACCAGTGGTGAGAATGGTGATATTCAGAGGGTAGAGAAGGAGAAGAAAGGGGGAACAAATTGTAGGGATCTACATATAGCCTCCTACCTGGGATATGGAGAACAGGGAAGTGGGTGAAGGGACACATTGGAGAAAGTAATGATAATTTGTAAATTATTAGGGGTTCATGAGGGAGGGGAAGTAGGAAGGGAGGGGAAACGTGGGGAGCTGGTACCAAACCTAAGTAGAAGGAGGATGTTTCAAGAATGATGATGGCAACAAATGTACAAATGTGGTCTGCGTACATTGTATGTATGTATGTATTGACCATAATGGGAGCTATATGAGCTCCCAATAAAATGATTTTAAAAAATTAATGACTATGAGACCAAAATGACTATGAAATAAACAGGAAGATTCATTTGTGAACACATTTTCAAATATAATAAAATGCTGCAGAAACCAAAAAAAATTTTTTTGAAGTACTTGTCTAAACTCTATTTAGAGTGCATTGCACATTTGTGTAACATGTATTTAGATAGAATCATTTCCTTGTATAAGCCATTTAAATTATATATTTAAATTACATACTTATAAATTAAATAAGTGAATTATCATGTATTTATAAAGTACTTTGATATGTTCTCAAGCACCCTTTTTTTTTTAGAACACTTTTATTGGGGACACGTCCATCTCTTATCACAATCTATGATTCATCCATTGTGTCAAGCACAGTTGTACCTAAGCTGCATCATCACGTACAGCAATTTCTTTCCATTTGAGCACTTGATATCCGCTCCTTATTTTTCTTTTAAAAATATATTTTTAGTTCATAATCTTCTGTTTTCAGATTCTTGCCAACCAGAGTTCTGCCTTTGCTAAAGTTTCTATCTGTGCTTATTTTCTATAGTTCATATGAAATGCCATTGCAGGGCCATTTTATTAATTAATAAATTTCCCTATAGACCTTATTATGTGACACTGTTCTAAGTGTTTTAAAAATATTAATTCATTTTGCCCTCATAATAAGCCTAGGAGGTTGACTTAGTCATAACCCTTACTTTACAGATGAAAACAAATAGCCAAAGAAAACAAAACCACAAACTTGTGGCATAGTATGTTTAAGGACTTTTCCAAGGTTGTAGTGCAAAATGCAGTCCCATGATTTCAGAAAGTTCAGCTCTAGTCCCCATAAACTTACTTACCAGAATCTCTTTATCCATATAGCTCTATGTTGTGTACATTGAAAGTCTATTCTCATCCTTACGTTTATTTTGTCAGGATCCAGTCATTCCGTCGGTTCACCATAATCCGACACTACATTCCATGAGTGAGTACTTCTCTTCCAGAGAGGAGATTCCTTTTCCCCATTTGAGTTTTGCTAAGACTGACCTTTGTTTAGGTGTGAAGGCAGAACTGAATGGAAGAGTACATTTTGAATAGAACAAAATCCATCTTAAATGTACTTCTCCTTTAGTGTCTCTGTAAGGTTTTCATATAAGAAGAGTTTGTCCTCTGGGACTAATATAGGTTCACAGGAATCTGAAAATTAATGATTTGGCAATCTAAATTTCCATAATACAGTCATTCCAGATCTGAACTATTTTTAAGAATTTTTTTGGTCTTGATTTTTTCATTGAATACAAATCAGTGTTGGACATTGCATTCATTTTATAACTGTGCCTCTCTTTCGATTAAATCTTGGGCTGGATTTTCTCTAAAACTCAGTCTTCCCTTCTGTGTTCTCAAAGACTTGAAGGTAAACAAGTGACCTTCTAGCTCAGAAGCAACAAAGTGCATATGGAAGAAGCACACCAGTCTGTGTGACCACGAGGTGTCAAAGGAATTGGGTATTAGGCAGCAAGAACTAAAAATTATATCACTATAAATGAGGGGGAGTACAGATTGGGGACCCAAAGTTCATCTGTAGGGGATATGACATCCCCTTACAGAAGGATCGCAAGGAGAAGACAAGCCAAAGGGTACAGTGTTGCAATGATGCAATTTTTCTCTAGTTCTTAAATACTTCCTGCCCTCCCCCTCCCCCTATCTTGACCCCAATTCTACCTTACAAATCCAGCTGGCTAAACCAGAGGATGCACACTGGTACAGCCAGGAAGTGGAAACACAGGAAATTCAGGACAGATGATCCATGTAGGACCAAAGGGAAGAGTGGCGATACCAGGAGAGTGGCGGAAAGGTGGGGTTGAAAGAGGGAACTGATTATAAGGATATACATATAACCTTCTTCCTGGGGTATGGGCAGCAGGAAAATGGGTGAAGGGAGACATCGGATAGTGTACAATATGACAAAATTATAATAATTTATGAATTATCAAGGGTTTTTGAGGGAGGGCAGAGCAGGGAGGGAGGAGAAAACAAGGAGCTAATACCAAGGGCTTATGTTTTGAGAATGATAATGGCAACAAATGTACAAAAGTGTTAGGCAACAATGGATGTATATATGGGTTGGGGTAATAGTTGTTTGTGCACCCAAAAGTGATTTAAAACAAAAGCAGAAAACTCAGTCTTCCCACCAAGATCAATGTATACTACCCTAGACTTTCAAATTTCAAAATATATTTGCGTTAATTAGATGACATGGGACGATGTGCCCCCCACCCAATATTTTCAAATCACTTAACAAAATCCAATTGTGGTAGTTATATAGTCATTTGTCAATTTGAGGATTAAGAGTGAATACATGGAGCCCAGCCTGTCACTCAAGATAGAAGAAATGAGGCCTTTGCAAGGCCATGCCCTTCTCTTGAGAAATCTGGGAACTCCTGTTGTTTTCTTCCTTGGAGGTAGAAGACAATTTTTTCTCTTGACTCACTCTCTGGAAGATGCTGTACTGACAAGACACATGAAACTATGCCAATGGCTTCAGCTGGAGAAGCCATGTGGAGACCTCTGCCAGTGCTAAGATGCTTACACTGCCACCGCATCCAAAGACTTTCTACCCACTGACCTATGGTCATACTGCATTTGGCTTCATTGCATGTGTTTCATGAATCTGAAGAGGACTTTATAGATGAGCATGAGACATATGAGCTAATATTGAACTTATAGCTTTCCACTGGACTGGGTTGAGATCCTTTCTTTTTTTTTGTTTGTTTTGTTTTTGGCATCACTGCCCTCTGGTGGTGGGAGTAAGAGGCCCAGCCTTTGCTCCTGTGAAGCCACTGCTGGAATTGAACTTCCATTCCAGTGGGCTGCAGTCCCGCGCACAACCACTACACCACCGGGGCACAGCCCGAGATCCTTTCTTTATGTACAGTTATGCTTTATATAAAACTCTTATACATATGCAAGTCCCCCCTGATTTGTTTCTCTACTCTACCCAGACTAACACACCAATCAATTTTAAAATCATCATTGTCCCATACTGCTTATATTTTAAATGTATCATTTAATTTTTTCCCTTCTACTTGAAAATCTTTCTAATTTTCCCACATGAGTTAAATACTCAACAATTATGATGCAATTGGATGTCAAAGGTAATCACTCGCATGGTTATCTCTGCAGGGGGAATCCTTTTACCTTGTAACAAAAGAAAAATCCAGCTATGAGATCCTATTTAATTCAACTGTCATGAAACTCAGAGACAATGACTTCTGTTTTTTTCCCCTAGTTTTTTAATGCTCTGGGATTTATTTTGCAGGTTATGTGGGAAGTACAAAGAAACATGAAGTAAATCCAGAGTGGAAGGAAAAAGTAATGCTAATCTGTGTTATCTAGTTTTCCATTATTTTTTCCACTAAAGGGAACACATTTATTCAGTGAATCTACCAATTCTTTTTTCTCCCCCATCTTGGATATATTGTTTTATCTCTATGATATACTCTACATATCAAAGTGAGAGATTACTGTATCATTTGGCAACTCTTTATTATTATTATTATTATTGTTGTTGTTGTTAAAATTATTATTATTATCAAATACTTTCATTGGGGGCTCTTACACTTCTTATCACAATCCATACATTCCTCCAATGTGTCAAGCACATTTGCACATATGCCAACATCATCATTTTCAAAGCATGCTCTTCCCACAAGAGTACCTGATATCAGACACCTGTTTCTTCCCCCCCCCCTTTACCACCTACCTTCCCTCCTGAATCCTTGATAAGTTATAGATTATTCTTCCATATCTTACATCATCCCCCATCATTCCTCACAAAATTTTCTGTTATTTGCCCCCCTTGAAGGAGGTTCTAAATTGATTCTTGTGATTGATTCTCCCTTCATCCCCCCACCCTCCCCTAATCTTCCTGATAATTCTATTCTCATTGTTGACCCTTAGGGGTTTATCTGTCCTTGATTCCCTGTGTTGTGGGATCTTATATGTAACAGTGTGCATCCTTTGGTTGAATCTGATTTGTAAGGTAGAATTGAGGTCATGATAGTGGGCTAAAAAAAGCAACAGAAAGCTACAGCAAAGTTGTGTGTTTTATCAGTGCTATAATGCACCCTGCCTGACTCAGTTCTCCCCTGTGACCCGTTTGTGAGGGGATATCCAGATATCCAATTGCCTAGAGTTGGGCACAGGTTCTGTACTCCATCACCACCCTCCCTTCATTGACATTGGGTATGGTTTTATTCTGGGTCTTAGATGCCTGATAACTGATCCCATTGGCAGCTCATGGTCACACTGGCTGGTGTGCTTCTTCCACGTGGGCTTTGTTCCTTCTGCTCTAGATGGTCACTTGTTTACTTTCAAGACTTTAAGACCACAGATGTGATATCTTTTGATAATTGGGCACCATCAGCTTTCTTCACCACATTTACTTATGCATCCACTTTGTCTTCAGTGATTGTGTCAGGAAGGAGAGCATCACAGATTGCCAGACTCTTAGAAGTAAGCATTCTTGAGGGAGTCCTTGAGTTAAGACTCAGTATCATCTGCAACCATAATTCTTGACATATGGACAGGAGTGCATATTTCTATTCCCCTCTCATTATATATATACATAAAATGTATATGTATGTATGTATGTGTTTGTATATGTACATGCCTATATTTAGGTCTCTGTAAATGTCCTTTGCATTCTGGTTCTTTCCTACATGTCCTTTTTACTTCTTTCTTGTCCCACCATCATGTTGGGCCTTCAACCGGGTTTAGTAATTCCTTGTTGCTATATTGCCTTTCAGGGGAGTCATCCCCTAACAGATCATCACGGGTCAGGTAGGCATAATATTACAGCTATAATAAGTAAAGATTATAGTAAAGTCATAGAAAATTTTAGAGATAGAACAGGGATTCAAATAATGGAGTCAGACACATTTCATGGTAGTATGCTCACCTCAGCCCCAACTGGTGGTCAATCTGGCGTGAGAGTACCACGTTTATTGCTATCCAAAGCTTTTCGATCTTTTGGGAATGTGCAAGCCCCCTAATTACAGATAAGGGCATATGTCATAGGAAATGGCTGTACTATAGGTATCACAGTAGTGAGAGGGAGGTTCCAGGGGCATGCAAGCAACAGGAAGGGATGGCCAGACTCCAGGCTTATGATTGACCTTGAGCTGGAGACTTGAACTAGCCAAAGGTTTCAGGGTAGATAACCCATTGTCCTAACAGCAGGAAGTCATTCCTACCTATTGTGGAAGACAGTGGTATCAGCATGGCTGACACCTTCAGGGAGAATATCTCTAAGCATCTGACCTCCCACCAAGTGTTGGCAGTAAGCCTCTAATATTTGACACAACTTTGGGGGACAGATAACAGTATTATAATCCAACATTGCCCTTGATTGAGCCCCCCTTGTTCATCCTGTGACCTTCCTTCCAACAATTTTGATGTACTTCTTGTTCTCTTATCTCTGGGTTGTCCCTCCACCTCCCCCCACCCCCCTCTGCCTCATTCCCTTTCTCCCACCTACGCTTCTCCTGTACCCCTCTGGAACCATTGGCCCATTATTTTCATCTCTGAATCATTTATCCCATCTATCTTATGTAAATAGGCATGCAGATACATTAATAAATACAAAAAAAACAGGCAATGCCAAATAAAAAAATAAAACAAAGGAAGACAAAACCAACAAAACCATAACAACCATAACAACAACAGCTGAAAGCAAGAGCAAAATAACAATAACAAAAAGAAAGCCACTCAAAAAAAGTGGAAAAGTCTATAAACAGTTCAAAGTCTGTTTGTTGACCTTTATGAGTGTTTTCCAATCAAGTCAGATGGGGTGCTACACTCTGTCTCCCAAATCTATATTTGGTATTCCTCTGAGGGTTTCATCACTCTGCTCCCCCTGCTGCTCTGCTGCTTTTCCTCAGTGCCTCACCCCAGCGTGATGGGACCAGACTTTGCATCATTCCCACCCTGTGTCTCCAGTGCTATCCTCCCAGCACCATGGTTCACTGAGAGACGTCTTATGGCATTTTTATTCTTATTTGTGTAAGGAAATACCATACCATTTTCCACACTGCTTTTACAGTCACATCAGCAGTGTATGAGATTTCCAATCCCTCCACATTTTCTCTAGTATTTGTTTTCTTCTCTTTTCTTATTCTTCTGTTTGTAAACTTTGTTATAAGTACTGCTGTGAGGTAATATTCCATAGTTGTTTTCATTTGCATTTCTTTAACAACTAGTACTCTCGAGAATTTCTTTCGATGTTTGTAGCACATGGATGCCATATTTGGTGAATTATATCTATTCATGTTTCTGTTCATTTTTAATTGGACTTTTCATCCTTTTTCTTGTGGTTTTGTGTTGGAGCTTATCCTCTTTGTTCTCAGGTTCAAGAAGCCGGCTGGTACCGGCCAAGAAGCTGGCAGGCACCGACAGTTTTGTAGTATTAATAAGTTTTTATATTGACCCTTTATCTGATAGTGTAAAAAAATTTTCCCCATTGGTGTGTTCTCTTTTTACTCCTTTGATAAAGTCTTTCAATACACATAAATGTATTTTTAAAATAATTTTAGGGCTGAGCCCTGGTGGCGTAGTGGTTGTGTGTGGGACTACCACCCACAGGGTTGGTGGTTCAAATCCAGCAGCAGCTTTCCAGGAGCAAGGCTGATCCTCCTACTCCCACCAGGGGACAGTGATGCTCCCCCTCAAAAAACTTTTATTGGGAGCTCTTACCGATAAATTAACAACACATAATTCAATTAAATCAAGCATAATTGGACAATTGCTGCTCCATCATTTTCAAAACATTTTCTTTCTTTTTGAACTCTTTGATATTAACTCCTCATAGCTCCTCCCTCCTCCACCTTACCTTCAGGTACCCATATTATATTATTATTATTTCTATTATTTACTAATTTATTTTTACCATATCTTACATCATCTAATATGTCCATTCACCTACACTTCTGTTACTCTTCCCCTCAAGTGGGGTTATTGCTCAGAAATCTCTGTCCTCTCTTTTGTCTTCTGTTATAAGAATGTTTTTGGGTAAGTTTTCCACCTCAGTAAGCCTTGTAAAAGATCTTTGAGTGTGTCCCTATTTTGCCATTGATGATTTTTATAGTTCTAGGTTTTTTGCTTAGTTCTTTAGTCCACTTTCAGTTCATATTTGTATACGGAGTGAAGTATGAGACATATGTCATTTTTCTGCAACTAGAGATAAAAATTTTGCTGGCATCATTGTTTGAAGATATCAATATTTCCACATTGAATGTATTTTAGTCCTTTAAAAATAATCAGTTCTGTTCCATTGGTCTACATATATCCTCATACAAACAGTAAGCTGTCTTGACTACATTTGAAATCAGGAAGTGAGAAACCTCTTTGCTATTCTATCTTAGTAAGGCCTTGTTTATGCTTTTTTTTGGTTTTTGTTTTGCCTTTCTTTGCTTTTTTCCTTGTCATGTAAAGTTGGTGTTTATTTTTTCTTTAAAGAAAGATGTTGGGATTTAGATCTGAATTGCATTATTTTTATAGATTGCCTTGTATAACCCAGTGCTAACTTAGGACTATATTACATAAGAGTGGTGATAATGACATTTTTGTCTGGTTCTCATTCACAGAGGGAATATTTTCAATTTCTTCCTTTTGAGCACAATACTGGCTGTAAGTTTCTTGAATGTGACCATTATTAAGTTGGAGGAGTCCGATAATGAGTTTTTTTCAAATGCCTTTTCTGTGTGGATCGATATGATTATATGTTTTTTGAGGTTATTTGGCAGGGTTGTGGAGAAGCTTTATTTATATCCTAGGTTACATTTATTGTTTTTCAAATAATGAATCTTTTTGGAATGTCTGGGAAAAAAAGCATTTGCTAAATGAGTATTTTTAAAAATGTTTTATGGAATTCTATCAGCTAGGATTTTGTTGAGGATTGTTGCAGCTTTGTTCAGAAGAGCTCATTGCTCTCTAATTTTTTATCCTGATAATTCCTTTGTCTAGTTTCAGTATTAGGGTTGTGTTCATGTCATAAATGACACCAGGTGCTTGTCATTGTTTATATCCTGGAATGACTTGTACAGCATTGGTGGCAACTTTCATTTTAGTGCTTGGTGGAAACTCCCAGTGACTATGTGGTACTGGATCATTTTGTTGGAAATTTTCAGTGGCCTGATTTATTTTCACTTATGTTAAAGAGCTGTAAAAGATTTTTAAATCAGTGTGTAATAATTTTAATAGAGAGTGTGCTTCTAGAGAGCTATTAATTACTTCTAGGTTTTCCAATTTGTTGCAGTACAGTCTTTCATAGTATTGTATACTTACCTTTTTTATTTCAGTTGCTTCTGTTGGGATTTTGCTCACTTCATTTCATATTCTTGATATTTGCAGTCTTTTTCTTTTCCTCTGTTGAATTTGTCAGTGTTTTGTCTTTTTGCTAATTTTTCAAAGAACCAATTTTTCCCTTATTGATATTTCCATTGTTTTTCTGTTTTCTGATTCATTTGCTTCTGTTCTAATATTTCGTGTTAGGAAACCTGGTGATGCAGTGGATTATGCGTTAGGCTGCTAACTACAGCGTCGGCAGATGAAAACCATCAGTTAGCTCTTCCTCAGAAGAAAGTTGATCTTTTCTACTCCCATAAAGAGCTATCATCTTGGAAACACACATGGCCAGTTCTGTGTCCTATAGACTAGCCATGAGTTGAAAGCAACTTGATAGTGTTTTGTATGTTGACCTCTGGTTGTGGTTTTCTGTCAAAAAAATCTCCTTAATAATTTTTTTTAGGTTGGTCTTGTTTTTACAGATTACTTCCATTTCCCATTGTCTGAAAATTTCATTACAGGTTCCTCATATTAGAGTGATAATTTTTCTCGATATAAGATTCTTGATTGGTAGTTTCTTTCTTCAATGGTTTTGTATATGTCATTCTGTTTTCTTCTTGCTTGCTTGGCTCTTGTGGGAAGATGTGAGGTTAAAGAAGTGACTTACTTCCCTGTCTCACAATTGAGTTGTCTAGAGACTGCCCCTCCACTGCTGGGATGGCTGCTCACAGAGATTTTTGCCTTTCCTGGGACCCCATGTGAGCTTCTCCCTTGAATTTTTTCCAGTCATTGTCTGGCATGCTTATTTCTCCTACCTGAGAGAATCCAGATCCAGGTTTTTTTTTCTTTGCTTGTTTCTGACCTTTGCAACAGAGTATTAGATGTAGAGTTTTTGCTGAGGTTGTCATGGGTTACCAGAAATCCATCCTCTCCTTTATCATTTACTCATGGTTCACAAGTGTTTACTCTCCCATATTTCTTGTTTGTGTACTAGAGTCTCAACAAACTGCCAAAATGGAATATAATAGGAACAAGAGAAGCTTTCTGGACAGAAACTTGTTGGATGTGGTATAGGCTTGAGGCTAGAGACTATCAGATATACTTCTGCAAATCTGATCAAAACTTGTAGGTATTTGGCTAACTCATTAGTAGCTGGAGGAAGATTATAAGTGGTACACATATCTGGGAAGAAAAAGTGAGTACAATGCTACATACAATTGGCAGAAAGATATACAACTCCCCTTTGCAAGCTTGAGGAGAAAGCTGTTACTCTGTTGACTCTGCTGCTGGGTGACCTTCGTGGGGTTGCCATCTAGCTTCCTCACTCTCTGATGGTTATTGGCTTTAGAGTCTTTTATTTTCTGAAAGAGAACAACTCTGATATATACAACCCTAATCTTGCCTCATCAATATGACTAGTATATCCTGTTGCTTAGTATTTTAGGAAAACACAACTAAATCCATAACACTTTGGGGAAATATATATTTTTTTAATTGTCAGCACAAAATAGATATACAACGCAATATTCTCCTCTTTCACATAGGTTATTTTAATGATGTCTTTTCAACAACAGATTTCCATTTTTGGAAAGAGCACTCCTATAAAACACAAGTTACTAGGAGTTAAAGAGATGAAGTAAAATCATAGACATCTGGGTTTCTTGCCCATATTCACATGTAAAGTTGGTAAGACTGGAAAAGCAAAGCACCTTTCCTTGTACTTCAAGTCACAGCATCAATCGTAGAACTCCCCTTTTACTCCAAGAAACTCGTAATGAAGAGCTTTGCATTAGCTTTAACTATATACTTTACTGCTTGATATTTAGTAGAGTTTGCTGCAGTATGAAAAATCAGGTGCATAACAATGAGATTCATGTCTCTGCCAGCACCGTACATTGCCTTTGCTTAGTGTGGAGCGGATCATATTTCCTCTGCTGGTGCAACTTCAAAGAATTATCATATTTTAGAATGAAACTAATTGCCAGAGAGAATGGAAATTCATTTCAATAGATAGTTTAGCTCCTGGGGCCTAAGGAGGAAGTGCCTTGCATTTGTCTTTATTTGCATGCCAGAGACTGACTAGTGCAGATGTGCACTCCAGAAAGCTGCATTGATGGTTGCTCTGCTTCCTCTACAAATCCTTTGTTCTATATCACTGCTATATTTAAGAGCTGCCATTTACCCAGTTATATTTCTACATGGGAACAGAATAAAATTCTTACATACATTTACATGACAATGATGTGGATGAAGGGCATAGTTCAATGATAGCATTTTCATCCTCTGTGCAGAAAACTTGAATTCAATATTTTGTCTATGTATCTCATGAACCAATACATCCCTTGTTTGTCCACAGAAATATGTGAGTGGTTATGATAATGAACAAGGTTTGGTGGAACCATTAGACTAAAGTAGTCTTCATGTCCTGGCAAGCTACTGCTGAACATTGATGAGTAAAAACACTATGAATCAAAGTAAAATGTTGTCTGATATGCAACCAATTCCAGGGATGGCAAAAATCATTCATCATTTCCTTCTGTTGTAGTCAAGGTCATCATGAATTTGTGCTGCCTACACAGTAACTGACGGCAATAAAATAAAGTAGGTTTCCATCATTATTAGTATTCTATAAAACCCAAACCAAACCAAACGAAGCCTACTGTTACTGAATGGATGTAGCATTTTATTAATATAGAAATGAGTGTAAAGAGGCAAATGATTATCAGAATCTGAAAGCTATCTCTTTTTCATTTATGATTTTTCTCCTCTTAGACGAAAGAAGGTACTGCACCTTACATTGTGGGTGCTTTTATTGTTAGCTGTTGTCAAGTCTGCCCCAAATTCTGTTAAACCCATACCCAGCAGAAGGAAGTTGTGCCTCATTTCCATCTTCACAATAATTCCTACGCTGGAGCCCATGTTGTAATCACTATGCCAAGTCATGCAGTTGCACATCTTTCTCTTCTATCTCGGACTGTCTGCTTTTCCGTGTATGATACCCATATCCACAGATTTAGTTCCTCCTGATAATGTACACAATGTACATGAGATGACATCTCCCCACAATCATAAAAAAAATGCTCAGACTGTACTTCTTCCAAGACAGATTTGGTCCGTCTTCTGAAAATCTGTGGTGTGGTCAATATTGTCCAACAATGCTGCAGCTTAAAAACGTCAAATTTTTACATTTCCTTACTTATTGTCCAACTGCCACATGCCACATGGTGATCAGGAATACCATGACCGGGTCAGAGACAGCTTAGTCCTCAAAGCAATGTCTTGGCTTTTTAATGCTTTAAAAGGGTCCTCTGCAAAAGATGTCTCAATGCAATCATGCGGACTGATGTGTGTGCAGAGCTGAACTGTGCTCTATATGGGGTTCAAGAGCTGCTTGCTGTTTGTTTTTAAGTGTGTTGCCAGGCCTTTATTATGAAGTAATTCTGTATAGATTTGAACTTCCAACTTATTAGTATAATAGCTGAGCAGTAAGCTGTACCATCCAGGGGCTCTCTCTCTCTTCCTGCATCTCTGCGTTTCTTTATCCTTCTCTCAAAATATTTATCATGTTCCGTTTCAATATTCTTCAATGTAAGACTTTTAGTATCTACTTTGGAATTATATATTTTAGTATCCATACCTAGAAACAAAACAAAAATTAAATGTCCTAATATGATATAATTGTATAGAGACTTTTATCTACATAAGTGGTCAAGGAATGAAACAAAGTTATCTCACCTATCATTTTGAATAATGAAGTCAAACTGACACTGTCACACCCATTATCAATGCAGAATGTTGCATTGCCATAATACTTAACTTCCAACAAAACCAAACCTACTGCCATAGAGTTGATTCTCACTTAAGCACTTAATAATTCACAATACAGTATTGCAAAAAACCACAGTAGTTTTCCTAACCTAGCGGTGAGGGTTTCTGCTTTCCCATTTGCTGATGTCAGGAATGTCTGTATTTAGAGACTTGTGACAGTGCATGTGACTTAAAACCTAGATTGAGAGGTTTGGGCCCTGAGTGATCTTTGCTTCCTTTTCCATTACTAATTATCACATTAATTGTAGCTATTTTAGACATTTGCACTGTTAAAGAACAGGAAATGTTAATAGCTGATATTTTGACTCTTTGAAGACCCAAGAAGTTATTTTGAAAAAAAATGTTTTCTATGTTTTGTGAGCTTAAGTATAAAATTGCACACTAAGAAATTTATTAAATTAGCTTTAGATGAGCTAAACAGTCATCTTCTGATAAAGATGAACTCTTTGTTTTATTGAAGAATTATTTGAATGATTTCTTATTTTGCTTTGTGTATTAGTCTGGGTTGACTAGAGAAACAAATCTAGAGACACTCATATGTGTATACAAAAAAAGATTTATATCAAAGAGCAATTTGTACATTAGGAAAACATTCCAGCCCAATCCAGATCAACTCCATAAACCTAACAATTGCCCATATGTCAGTTACCTGTCTATAAATTGTTCTTCAGACTCACACAGTTCATGCAATGACACTAAAAGTCGAAAGAAAGAACACAGGCCAGTGGGTGGAACGTTTTGTGGATCCAGTGGTGTTGGAATCTCCTCAGCGCTAGTGTGGGTCTTCACATGATTCCTCCAGGTCCAGGGCTCTGGTTACAAGCATCTTAGCTCCATGTGACTTGTCAGCAGGAAGATGAAGCACAGAGCGAGAGAGAGTCTTCTGCTTCCAGGGAGGAATACAGAAGTTGCCAGAATTCTCAGGAAAAGACCATGCCCACATGGAGGCCTCATTAACTATGACCCGATTGACAGGCTAGAATTCATTGCTTCACAAGTTGACAAGAGATAATGTAATTGCTATAGAAAATGCCTTGTCAACTTGACACTTTTTCATAACTCTTTAGTCATACATATTTTTAAGCAAAATGATAAAAATCACGTCTGTGACTAACAAGTTAAAAGCAAAATGCATATAATTCAATATATGCCACTCTCATAAACGTAACATTCTATGAGTGAGCAAAAGTATGCCATACTTTTGTGAGCATCAACACATAATCCAATAATTCTATGAATATATTCCCCCACCTATGAAAGTTTCTAAGTCAACTACTTCAGGCCTTTATCCCCTCATTTTGGGTTTCCAATTTCTATACTACCCACTTACATCAACCCAGCACTCTGAGAAGACCATCATTTTTTTTGATGTGAAGAACCTTCATTCCATTTGAAATTTTGTAAAGTTTGCATCCATAAGCAAACTCACATCAGGACAGGCATCCATAAAGTCAGCAGCAATATGTACCAGTACACAGACGCAAATGTATTCTCTTCAACTGGTCAGGTTCCGGTCAACTTAATGTGGGCTGCTTCACTTTTAGCCTCACCAGGGTTCTCATAGGTTGTCTTGCCTTCAGACCAAGGACCCATCACAAATTCACCACAATCCAGCCCTCGTGGACTAAGTCATGTCATATTCTCAAGTTCATTCCACACAACTCTATATATTTCAGAACAGACACTCTGCTCTCATCTTCTCCTGCATTTCCTCTAAAGTAGGTCCATGGTGTCAGTGGCTAGACCCAATCCATCTTTCTAGTGCTGCATTTTTTCTCACTTCCACTCAACAAGCAGATCTAGGTGGTCATCTAGGAAGCATTTCAGGCTGCCATGGACTCCTGTTAAAGTTCAGTCTTAGGAGAATTTCCTCATGGCTCCAACTTGTTTTAGCTTCTGAAAAAACCCACTAGTTTAATATTCAAAATCCAAAGCTTTCTCTTTTTTTTCCCTTCCATCTGTCAATAAGTCAGTAGGCAACACTCATCACCTCTGAATGTCCTGAGCACTCAAGGCACTGGATGGAACTAATCTTTTCTGAACCTTCTTTGTAGGCATGTGCTAACATATTTAAAGATTCAAATTTCAATGGCAAACTTCTATTTTCATACTTCTGAATAATCATTTCTTTTTTTAAAAAAACCTTGTATTGAGGACTCAGACAACTTTTATTACAATCCATCCATCCATCCATTGTATGCCAAACACATTTGTGCATTTGTTGCAATCATTCTCAAAACATTTTCTTTCTACTTAAGCCCTTGGTATTAACTCCTCATTTTCCTCTCTCCCTAGCCGCTACTCCCTCCCTTCTGAACACTTAATGATTTAAAAATGATTACTTATTTATCATATCGTACACTCTCTGATGTCTCCCTTTACCCACTTTCCTTTTGTTTGTACCCCAAGGAGAAGTTTATTTGTAATCCTTATAATCAATTCCCTCTTTCTAATCCACAATCGTTGTACCCTACTGGTGTCACCACTCTCTCCACTGGTCCTAAAAGAATCATCTGTCCTGGATTCCCCATGTTTTCAGTTTCTATTTGTACCAGTGTATGTCCTCTGATCTGGCTGGATTTTTAAGACAGGATCATGATAGTGGGGTGGGAGTAGAAACATTTAAGAAATCAAGAAAAGTTGCATATTTCATAATTGCTAGACTGTACCCAGACTGGCACATCTCCTCCCTGTGACCCTTCTGGAAGAGGATATCACTTCACCTAAAAAGGCCTTTGGGTTCCCAATCTGTAACCTCATTCAAAATGATATAATTTTTATTTCTTTGATGCCTGACACCTGATCCCTTTGACACTTCATGGCCACACAGACTGGTGCGCTTTTTCCATTTGGGCTTTGTTGCTTCTAAGCTAGATGGATATTTGTTTACCTTCAACTCTTTAAGACCTCAGACACTATATCTTTTGAAAGTCAGGCACCATCAGCTTTCTCTGCCACATTTGCTTATGCACACATCTGTTTTCCATGATCATATCAGGAAGGTGGGCCCACAATGATATGATTTTTTGTTCTTTGATGCCTGAAAACTGATCCCTTTAACACCTCATGATCATACAGGCTGGTGTGCTTCTTCCATATGGGCTTTGTTGCTCCTGAGCTAGATGGCTGCTTGATTTCTTTCAAGTGTTTAAGACCCCTGATGCTGTATCTTTTGATAGCTGCAGAGCATCATCTTTCTTCACCACTATCAAATGCAAAGGGGGCATATGGAAAAAACTGCTGTATACAGAAATTTCTGGGGGAAAGCCTAGGTAGTATGGCCGGAGGCAGACCCAATGGTAGCCATCTGAGGAGAGGGGGTGGATATAAAGTGAAGATGACTATTTGCTGCAGGGTAATGGGGCACTAACCCACCCAAAGGAAGCATATGGCTTATATCTGTACAGGGAAAGAGGGACCCAACTTAAGCCTGGTGTTCCATGATGTGATTGCAACTTGATGTCTTGGAGCTGGGAGCCAGTTGAGGGATCTGAGGGCCCAAACCCAATCCCAACTACATGGATATCTGCCCCTCCCCCCTGGGGGGTTGCTTTGGAAGACAGCACTGAGGCTTTAGCTCAGGGACAGGGGCATGTCTGACCAGAGCACAAGAGAGCAAATGAAGGGGGAGTAAGAGAGAGTGGAGCACATCCTGGCCTATTGAGCCATGAGGATGATCTTCCCACTCAGAACAGCCAATGTGCAGAGAGAACCATATGGTCAGTACCACTATGAAGCATGGCATCCCTCCCTGACCCCAAACCCTACAGGACTGCACCTGGTCTGACCCTACCACTCTGAGGCAAAACACTAAGGGAGTGCAGCCGAGCAGTAGGGGGAGCAGTGCATGGATTCCCAAGGGAGTGCCAAGGATATATTTGGGGTCCAGGGTGTGGTACATCATTGGACTCAACCAGGGGACACTCCTGGAGTTCAATGAACATTCCTTGAACTATTTACAGGATTTTCTTTTGTTATTATTATTTTCATTTTTTTACTTATTTTTATATTTTCCTGGACATTGGTTTTGTTGTTGTCATAGTTTTGCCTTCTTTAGTCTCTTTATATTCCCCTGTTTTGTTTTTTGGACATATTATTATCTCTACAAGTCTATCTAGATAAGTTACGCTGGATGAACAGTCTGGAGGAGAAAACAATCGGATTGGTGATTCCTTAGGGGACATGGACGTGGAGGAGTTGGGGGAAAGGAGGTGGTGTTGACCAATGCAGTGATTAGGAAATAGCAAGTAATCCAAAATCAGTGTCAAGGTGGGTGTGAGGGGCCTGATAGGGATTGATCAAGAGTAGTGTAACAGAGGAAAAATACTGAACCCTAAATGAAGACTGAGCATGATAGTTAGACAAGAGGAAAATAAAAGGAAATAGAAGAAAGAACTAGGCAAAGGGCATTATAGAGGTATATATGTATACGCATGTACATAGGTAAATATATTGATATATGATGATAGGGAACTAGATCTTCAAGCATATACTTAAAGGGTTAGAATTAAGGCAGCAGATAAGCCTTGGGCCTCCACTCAAGCACTCCATCAATGCAAGAACACTTTGTTCTATTAAATTGGAATTTCATGATGCTCACCTTCCAGACAGGATTGCTGAAGACATCTGTGTGCTTAGCTAATAAGCATTTCTATCAATCATTATATCAACAATAATAAGCAGAAGAAATTGGTGTAAACAAAGTAGAATCAGATCCTAAATCCAATTTCTATTCTAAATTAAATTAAATCATTTTACTGGGGGCTCGTAGATTTCTTATCACAATCCATGCATACACCCATTGTGTCAAGCACTTTTGTACATTTGTTTCCCTCATCATTCTCAAAACACTGCTCTCTACTTGAGCCCCTGGTATCTGCTCCTCATTTTTCCCCTTCCCCCAATGAACCCTTGATAATTTATGTTATTTTTATTTTGTCATATCTTATACCATCCAACATCTTCTTTCACCCACTTACCTGCTGTCTATCCCCCAGGGACAAGATTATATGTAGATGTTGTAATCTGTTCTCCCTTTCTCCCTCACCTTCAGTTCTTAAAACTGTCAAATTAAATCCCTCTCTAATTTGTCTTTACCCTTTTCTAAACAATTCAATTGATATGAAGTATGACCTTAGGCCTTAGGCTGCACTGTCTCAAGCCAGGGCAAGGCATTCTGTCAGTCATTTTGATCTTCTGTCAACCATTTTCACAATGCATCAGGGTCTCTGAGAAATTCAAATAGAAATTTTGCCCCCTGAACTCAAAATATACATTAAGAACATTCACTTTGCCATTTCATAGAGGAGCCATCAAAGACCAAAAGCAGGAAAACTAATTTAAAGCTTTAACTTCCCATATTCTTTCCAGAAAACAGCCTAGTAAACTGCATGGCCATACCTGATCTCTGGTTAGTCAAAGAAGAAAAACTACCACGCGGCAGAGGTGGAACAAGTATCCACTCTCCATCACTATCATTTGTTTCTCTAGTACCCCATTCCCAAGGTATCGTAATGTGTTAGTCTGTGTGATAGGCATGTTGATTGTGCCAACATGGCTGATGAGCACACAGGGGATTAGTTGAAGGGCAGAAAGATAAATGGTTCAGCGGAGCCTACTATTTCTTGCTTCTTGCTCTTTGATGATTGGATGCAGCTGCCTCAGCTTGGTCTCTGCCTCAATTGGCAAGCTTCACTATCTGTGGACACCTAGTCTGTGGACTGCATCACTGTAGTTTGAGGTTCCTTCAAGACCTGCTTCTCCAAGCTACTGGAATGTACATCTTTTGAGCTGGGGAATGTTGGACTCTGTCATCTGACTGACTGTTGGTGACCTGCCTTGCTGTTTGCTGCCTCTGTCCAGATAGCCTAAATTACTTTACAGAGACTACCAGTGGCCCTCAAGACTTGAAGGATTTCCTGTGTATTAGCAGACTCATAGAAGTGATTTGCACTGAGCCATTTGTACTACTTTATGTATTAAATATATATATTGTCATTAGTGTCCTGGTTTTATTTCTCTAGACAACCCTGTCTACCATAGTCTGGGTTGACTAGAGAAACAAATCTAGAGTCACTCATATGTGTATAAGAAAGAGATTTATATCAAAGACTAACCATATGTTAAGAAAACATTCTAGTCCAGTCCAAATAAAACCATAAGTATGATATTAGATTGTATATATGATACCAATCTGTAAATTCTTCTTGAGACTCACACAACATATTCAATGCGATGATGCTGTGTGCTGGAAGATCACAGACAATGTTTGGAAAGTCTTGTGGATTCAGTGGTGCAGGAGCATCTTAATGTTGTTGTTGGGTCTCCACTCGGCTACTCTAGCTTCAAGGCTCTGCATAGCTCCATGTGTCCAGTCAACAGGATGATAAAACAGAGAGAGAGAGTATATGGACTTCAGTGAGCTATTTATCTCCTTGGTGCCTCCAAATGAGGTCATCAAGCTGTGACCTGAATGACAGGCTAAACTCCACCCTTTCGCAAGTTGACAAGAGTTTATGTAACCACCACCATTAGAGACAAATGGTACGACATTCACTCTCATTTTCTGAGTTTTTCTCATACTCTCTAATAACATTTTCTGCCAGACTGGTAGACAGACAGGAAAATAGTTCCACTTTTAGACAACATTCATTTTTGTATTTAAGTATTTAGAAAACAAGAGTTTGCTGGTTCCTACAAGTCAAACACTGTATTGAAACCTACTGATAGTGCAGAACTATAGCAGGTCACATTAACTATCTGATGGTCTAGTTAGAATACAGAGGGTATTCTCATTTACTTATACAATCAGACAACTATCAACACCTATGATTGTGTTTGGGAATCAGAAAGTTTTTCTTAAATTCTGATAGCAATTGAGGTAGCAATACTAATACTACTCACGTAGTACATGTCAGTTGCCACTAAATAGATTCCAACTCATAAGGAACATTGAGAATCAAGAAAAAAATGGGCTTAGTAGTATTTTCAATGGCTTAGATATTCCTGAGTGAATTTGAGCCACTATCATTTCTTCCTTTTTTACTATTAATGAATCACTTTACTGGGGACTCCTCCATATTACAACAATTCCTAAATCAATTTTACCAAGTAAACTTGTACATAGCTTTCAAAACACTTTCTTTGTTCTTGAACCCTGTAATATCAGCTCCTATTTATTCCCTCCCTCCCTCACCCTACCAACCTCATCAACCTTTAATATATTATATTATTGTTATGTATCTTACACTCTCTGACATAGTACTTCACCTACAGTTCTGATACTTTTCTTCCTCAAGGGGGGGAGCGTATGCTGTCATTATTGCTATCAGTTTCCCTTTCCTACTCTTCTGTTCCATTTCTTCATGGAATCATTCCTTGTATTGCTGTTTCTAAGGGATTTGTATATCATAGATTGCATATAAAAGGTCTTACATGTGCCTAAGTACATACAGTAGACTAGCAGGATTTCTGAGATAGAACTGAGATCAAAATAACTGGGGGAGGGACCTTAAAGAACCAGAGGAATGATGTATCTTTTGTCAGTGTTATACTGCACACTGGATATATTGTTCCTTCCATGCAACCCTTCTGTGAAAGATTGTCTAATTATCAACAGATGATGAGTTTTGGGTCTCCACTCTGACCCTTCTCCCTCACGTCCAAGCTATTTTTTGGTTGTTTTTGAACTTTTGATACCTCTTCCTTTCAATAACTTATAATCACACAGGTTTGGGTGCTTCTTCCATGTGGATTTAGTTGCTAGATGGCTGCTTTTTTTTACTTCAATCCTTTGTGATCATAGATGTTATACCTTTTATTTTATTATTTTTTTGTTTTTTTTTTGGGGGGGGGGCATAACTGCCCTCTGGTGGTGGGATTAGGAGGCCCAGTCTTTGCTCCTGTGGAGCCACTGCTGGAATTGAACCTCCACCCCAGTGGGCCGCAGTCCCGTGCACAACCACTAAGCCACCAGGGCTCAGCCCGATGCTATACCTTTTAATAGCGAGGCCCATCCAACTTCTTCACCACATACGTGTATGCACCCGTTTGTCTTTAGCCTTTGTGTTGGGAAGGGACCCACTAACCTTTTTGTTAGTAGCCAAACACTTAACAATGTGTGCCACATAGGTAGTCAAAACAACATAAACATATTAGGTACAAAATGACTATTATTGCTTTACTAAACATGATTAAGCTGAAGAGAAGAGTAGGAAGATAATATTTCAGACAGAAACAATCAGGGAGGATTTTGAACAGCAGTATGTAAGCTGATATAAATGTTTAAAGATAGGGAATTTTGAAGATAAATAAATGATAGAATAGATGTTTAAAAATTCAACTACTATTAGACATTCACAGAAAAGGTACATGCAATCAGAAGGAACTCTGATACTCAAACAAAGAAAGATTTGGAGAGTGGATGTGTTAGACAGGGTTTTTTAGAGAAACAAAGCCAGGACACTAGTAATTCTCTTTATATATTTATATAGATAGAAGGATATATAAGATAAGAAATAAACAGTTAACTAATCTATAAAGTAGTACAAATGGTTCGGTGCAACTAACTTGCGTGAGACAGCTAGTAGACTGGCCATTCTTGGAGTCTTGAGGGCCATGGAGTACTCCTCTGTAAAGCAATTCAGGCTATCCAGCCACAAGCAGCAAACAAAAAAGCAGGTCACCAACCGTCAGTCAGATGACAGAGTTCAACAGTCCCCAGTTCAAGAGATGCATACTCCAGGAGCATGGTGAAGCAGGGGTTGAAGGAACCTCAACTCACAGCAACACAGTCCATGGATTAAGTGTCCCATGAGTAATGTTTTTTGAAAATCAAGGCACAGAATGAACAAGGCAGCTGGCTGGTTCAAAGATCCAAGAGCAAGAGGGCAAGGGCGGGCTTGCCAAGCCATTTCTATCTCCGCCCTTCAATTGATTTAGTGTTCATTGGCCATGTTGTCACAACAGCCCCTCCTATGTTCTTTGGCCATGTTGGCATGACAAGCTTACCTATTAAAATGGACTTGGAAAAGCAGTTCACTAAGTCACATGTTTCAGGCTGTACAAGCTTAAATCACAGCCAGCAGGGAATAGGAAGCCATTAACTACAGGATGACCACTGTGCTTAGTGCCCAGATTTTCTTTTATGAAGAATGTGTTTCTCCAATTCCTTGGATATTTTTGCAGAAAATCTTCAGCTGTCAACCTTCTCATTGATTCTCTCAATGTTAGAGTCCTCAGTTGGGATTGCATGCACTCCTAGCATAGCCTATTTCCCGGCATTAGTCATCACTTAGCTTTAAAATTTCCTGTGAGCTGAACTGAGGCTGGCATTAGACCTGCCCCACATGTCAGCCTTTCCTTGCTTCATTCTATTTCATCATTTCTCTTCTATAGTTGTTCATCCCAAGGACATACCTGTTTAGTAAACACCCTGCTTACTAAATTTATCTTAGATTCCACTTCCCATCTTGGAACAAATATTTAGAGCCAAAAAGTAGCATGATTAGAAATTATATTAAGAGTATGGAAGTGATAATGAGCATGGAAGATTGATGGTCTTGGGTATGGAGGTCAATTTTAAGACTTTATGAAATTGGCAGGAGGTAGTGGAGAGTTACGTAAGAATAATAGGTAAAAATTCAACCACTAAGAAGGAATGTGCAAACACAGAAAATCAATTCATTATGATTTGATCAGATGCTTGGAGTAAACAATTAAAATGTCAGAAAATGTTAAAAGTTGGATGATTGAAATGATATTATCAGAGAAAACATAATAAAAATAAAAAGATAATGAGTCAAAAAGATAATAAGTCTTAAAAAGATAATAAGTCAAATTTAATCATTTTGATTTAAAGGTAACATTATATGCCGATGTTTAATAGGCTGATAAACTGGAGACTCTGGAACAAAAATAAGTCAGAGGCAAAAATTAAGAATCATACTAAAATCATTTTGATAATAAGGTCAATTAATTATTCCAAAAATAAGATAAGAAAAGGACACACACAAAAATTCCTGAAAAAAATATGGGAATAAGTAAAGACCAGAAAAATACAGTGATCCAAATTCCAAGAGGAAAAAATAGATATGCCATAAAGAAGCATCACTGAGTCTGCTTCACAAAAAACCGACTTTATTGAGAGAGAGAGATGACCTGATCAGTAAGTTGTTCAAATTCACAGAATGAAAATGACACTCCACTTGACCCCAAATCCAAACTCACTGCCATCGAATTCATGCTAACTCCTAGCAAGCCCATGTGGGCTCCTGAAACTGTAAATGTTTACAGGCATAGGAAGCCCAGTCTTTCTTCCACAGAGATGCTTATGGCTTCAAGCTGCCAACCTTGTGATCGCAGCCTGTGCAAGTCTGGGTAGACTAGAGAATCAAATTCATTTACATGCATATGCATATAAGGGTAAGGTTTATATACAAGAGGAATGGAATACTGAGCAAGCATCCCATCCCAGTCCAGATCAAAGTCATATGTCCTATATTAGCCCATGGGTCATCTATGAAGTCTCCTTCTGACTCACAAAGTCTCAGGTTAGTGTGTGCAGAGTTCTGGTGCAGATGGGACTCTCCCCATGGCTCCTCGCTCCCAGGGCTCAGGGTCCATCAATAGCATCCAGTGGGGGTAGAAGCAACTCAGCACTGGCAGGGGTCTCCATGTGGCTTCTCTAGCTTCAGAGGTCTGGTTTCATCAGGGTAAGGCTGTGTGGCTTCTCCTAAGGCTCCGTCAGCTCCTTAGACACTGCCATCTTTTCTTGTCCTTAATTCGTTGTTTCAGAGACTGACTCCCAACAACTGGGAAAGATGGCTTCTCATCCCCAATAGGGAAATCTCACAAGATTTTCCAGAAGTCTCAGGAGAAAGCCATGCCCACACAGAGGCTCCATTGGCTACTCAATGGCTATCTCCAGATTAACAGGTTAGACTCCACCCCTAAATCCCAATCATGAAATTGGCATCATGAATACATGACCGCCACACAACCCAATGCATAACCACAATGCTACCAGAACTCCTTGACAATGAGGAGAAATTAATTTTTGTAAAGTCAGGCAAGGAACTAAAATTTAACAATTATAGTTGGCTAAACACAATAAAGGAAGTAAAAACAAGTGGAGGTTTATTGGGAATAGGTAGGTAAGATAGAAGTGCGATTGTCCAGTTGGTAACTTCGGGTTCATTGTCCTTCAGTTTGTTAGAGACTGGTCACCAAACAGTGGCAGGAGAAGTTTTCCTGGTATCCTGTTGAAAAAATGGCACGGAGACACATCTGACCTCTGCTGATGACACAAAAGAGAAGGACAATTGCCACAAGGCAGATGTCAAATATATTTCTCCTTTTTCTTTACCTTTTCTGTCTCTAACCATTCCTCCTATGGTGGTACTCTACTGGGCTGAGTTCCATAGGCCACTGAAGTTCTCCCTAGTCCTACAGGATTTCAATGAATTGGAATTGCTAGGATGGCAAGCTGGGTTTTTTTTTTATTCTTTTCTTTCTTTTTTAAATAAGGGGAGTTAACAGGTTATCACAAGTTAGGATCATAAAACATTAAATATACAGCAATATCTCTCATCTGCCAGCCACCAGATCTATCTCTGAATCTCAGCTTCTCAGCCACATAATATCTGGGTTTCTGCCTTGCTGCATGGGCCAAGAGTCCCACCCTCTCATCTTAATGTAGCTCCCTGCACTAGGTCTGCCCTGGCCTCCACTGTCTCCACTATTCATGTAAAAGGGGATACCACATGTACTCTGCTGGGGTTCGTCCTAGGAAGTCTCTCTTTTGGTTCTAGAGGACTCACTCTTATAGCCAGGGAATGAGAAAACAGTAATCCCCGAGTTAGAGTCTTCTGTTCCTGAGAGGTAAGAATGGTGAGACTTTGGCTCAGAAGCTTTGGTCATATTGTCAGGAAAGATCAATCCCCAGAGAAGGATATCATGCCTGCTAAAGGAAAGGCACAGCAAAAAAGAAGACAGTCAACACAATTAATTGAAACAGTGGTTGCAACAAAGGGCTCAACGATAAGGACAATTATGAAGATGAGGCATGAGTCAGAATCAACTTGACAGCACCTAGCCAAAACAGCACCTGATTTTCAGGGTCTCACACAGTCATTTGTTCAGAGTGATAGAAAATTATGATCAATTAATTTCACTTCATGACACGTGTTAGTAAAATTGTGTCTTCAGCCATATCTGTTTCCGGGATCCACTAGAAGAATTTATCAATAATGTTGTATGGCAAGACACATTGAAAGTTTCTACATCTAGCATTTATTTGACTATAGTAGAAATATATTATATATCCTGTTCCTGCAAAGACTCAGATAAAACAAATATCTTCTTTAGGACAAATGATTAGTGCAGCATCAAGACTAGAGGAACCGCTATTAGAAAAGGAAGTTGTTAAGATTCAACAGGGATTTTAGAGTCCTGTCAAGACTTTAAAATGAATTTTGGGCTCTGAATTCAGACTATTCCATTGACGCATTTCAACTGATGTTTAGGTTTCAAATAAGTTTAAGATTAATAGTAAGCAACCACAGACTACTTGTTTTGGTATTTTGTATGATGACTACATAGAAAATCCTGGGTGACCAATAAATGACAATTTTTAGAAACACATATTTCATTTATTAGGAGGTTTCAAATAGTTATAGAAAATTCCATATCTTTCAATTCCATTTTTCTATGAACAGTTTCAAGTATCCTCCTATATGTTTGGCAGGTGCAGGGAGATTAAAGAATTAAGAATGTCTGTTGATTAGTGAAGGTGCCTCACAGATATTAATTGTTAAGATGTGTGAGAGAAGACACTTTTAAATTCTACTTGTTAAATATGTAATTTTTGACATTTTTATTTCCTATAAGAATCACTAAAAGAGTAGCCAGAGCAAGAAAGGCCTCCCAGGATCTTAGAATGTCTCTGTCCACCAGGAAAATGGGTGAAAGGGTGGAACTGGAGTCACTTAATCCTCCTCCCATTCATGGGAAAATGAAGACACATTTGGCCAAGGAATTAGAGGCAGAGAGGAAAGAAGAATTTCAAAGGTATTTAAGTTTTTTTCAAATGATAAATTTGAAACAGTTGCTGAATATAAAAATCTGACAGAGAAGAAGTAGATTTGGGAAAATTCTCCATGATGGTGGAGTGGATTACGTGCTGGGCTACTAACCCCAAGATCAGCAGTTTAAAACCACCGGCTGCTCAGAGAAAGATCAAGCTTTCTAAGTCTAGAAGGGATCATAGTCTCAAAAACTCCCAGAGGCAGTTATATCCTGGCCTCGATGGTCACCATGAAGCAGAATTTGCTCAATTGATATAAGTTTTGGTTTTGGTTTACCATATACTCTGAAACGGATGATAATAAGGTTTATAATCTATTTTTTAAGATATGACTCTAAGTAAAGATGGATCACTGGGGTATCCAGTATTTATAGGGACCAAATTTACATTGCAGTGTCTCATTTTCATAGGAAGAGGAATCATGTGCATTTCTGGGGAAAAGGTTGATGATAGTGATGGGCTAGTGGCAACTGACAGGATAATAGCAGGGTGGGGACCTAAGGCCCAGTGGTGGGTAATTGGTCACAACTTTACAGGGGGGTCACGGGGAGGAGACAGACCAGTCAAGGTGCAGCCGGGCAGTGATGATGGATACAAGTTTCCTTTAGTTCCTGAAGCCTTCCTCCCCCACAACCATCATGGTTCCAACTCTAACCCACAAATCCAGATGGACTGGAGAGGGTATACGAGTGGAGAGGGGAGCTGGGGATGTGGGGAGACCAAGATGGTTGAGCCCCTTCGGCCCGATGGTTGGATTGGAGTTACTGGAATGGTGGAGAAAGGGTGGGGTGGAGGGACAGAACCAGCTGCAAAGATATACACATAAGCTCCTATCTGAAGGACAGGCATCAAGGGAATGGGTTGGGGGAGAGATTGGTCATTGTAAGATATGACAGAACAATAATAATGTATAAATTATTGAGGTTTGGTGGGGAGGAGAGAGCAGGAGGGAAGGAGAAGGTATGGAAAAGCCAATACAAGGGGCTCAAGGGAAAGGGCAGATGATTGGAAAACGATAATGGCAGCACCTTTGTGAAGGTGCTTGTCAAATTATGTTTATTTAGAGGTCTTTTGTGACAGATTCATCAAGGACAATATGTCAGGCAGGGTTCTCTTAGAGAAATAAAATTCAGGACACTAGTAATTATTTTTTATATATTTATATATAAAGAGAAAAGTATATAAGAGAAAAAGAGAAAAAGTTAACTATAATACAATACAGGTTGCTCAGTGCAACTCACTGGAGTCCTTTGTAGAGCAATCCAGACTATTGGTTACAGGCAGCAAACGGCAGAGCAACAGT
>PVJH01023029.1:19824-35697 GCA_004026705.1 Nesogale talazaci | reverse complement strand
TTTTTTTTTTTTGGTGGCATCACTGCCCTGGTGGGAGTAGCAAGCCCAGCCTTGCTGCTGGATTTGAACTGTCAATCCTGAGGGCCACAGTCCCGCACACTACCACTAAGCCACCAGGGCTCAGCCTATGGCTTGAGCCCTCTTTTGGGGGACTCTGTGCTCCACGGCTGACCATAGGTAACTGAGGGCAGAGGGCAGTGCCTGGGCAGAGCTGTGCACACAAACCCTAAAGCAAAAGGACATGGTCTCCTGGATGGCTATGGAATATTAAAGAAAAAGAGCACTGACCAGGTTTAAGGATACACTCATCACCACTCTGCAAATAAGGACAAGACGACCAGCCAAGGTTCACGGAGGGAACGGGGACCACAAGAAGCCACTTGAAGGGTTTCCCTGGGTCGTTACCTTGGCTGCATAGCTCCACATTTCAATCCGGTCATTGAGGCGTTTTTTGCATTCTGGCTGTAACCTCACCCGCTTGTCTTCCAAAGCCTCCATAAGGCAGGACATCTCTGTGGAAGAGGCAGGATAAACAGAGGGGTCTGCAACTCCCGAGAGGCTCGGACACTTCTGAGCACTAGAGAGTTCAGATCTGGCAATGAAACAAACGTCATCGCATCCCAGGGAAGCTCACCCAAGGGAGAAGCATGGTATTCAACTGCCAGGGCTGGCCTTCTACAGTCTGTCTTGAAAATGCGTTTTTTGTGTGTTTTTTTTTAACTGGTCATGCCAAGTTGAGATACAAGCTGCCTACTGAGTGGAATCTACTGTGGGCAGAACTTGGCTCTTGAGTCCACCCTGGGAAAGCTGATAAAGCCATCCTAGTTTGAAAAGGGAGGGCACGCACGCTCCACTTTTGCTTTCTTAATAAATGGCGCCTCCTTCTCTTTCATCATATCCGCAGTGTTGTTTATGGCAAAGAGGAGTTCACACCTGCAGGGCCCTTCCTCAATTCCTTGTGCCAGACAGGCCTTGTCTTGGCACCAGGCAGGTCCCCAGGGGATTTCCTCTGTGGCTGGGCTGCTGCTACAGAGGAGCTGCAACTGATGTCTAAGAGGAAGTCGCTACTGCTCACAAGAGTTCAGGCACGGTCAGGGCGAACACAAGGCCCAGCGGAGTGACTTACGACGCCCTCGGCCAGGGGTAATGGCTGCACAGTGGTGCTTGATGTCCAGGGCACAGGCGGTATGAAGGACAGGATCCACGAAGATGTCTGCTTTGCTTTCCTTCAGCATGTTTAACACTTCCTGGTTAGGAAAGATCATGGCAGGGAGAGTCGGAGAGTCAGTACACGAGATCTGCTGCCTGGCAGTGCTACGTTGCACACAAACAGAAAACCAAGGAGGGAGGCTGTCGGCTAATTACAGAGATGATTCTGGGACAGGTGACAGTGAGCTGCCGAGGTAAAGAACGCAGGAGCAGCCAACTGAATTCTCCTCTTGGGAGACCTCGGGTGGGTAAAGTTGCTAGCTAAGTAAAGCAGGAGACAAAATCACGCCACACATGAGTGATTTTAAGACCTTCTTTGAGGGTCCCTGGTGTCTGGTTCCAGCTATATTACTTCAGAGTACCTAGATATTAGTGTTTACAGTGTTAAAGAGTTCTTTTGCTACATAAAGGCATATTTGCTTACAAAATGTCTCATTCTATAATTATTCTCCTCAAAAGACAGGAAGGCTGAGTAGACAAGAATGATTATTTTCTTCATTGTGGATCATCTGACAAATGCAATTGCTGTGTGTGGGCAGCCACAGCAGTTACTACAAGTCTTACAGTAAACTCTTCCACCACTGGTTTTCCAAGCTTCTGACCAAGCTCCCAACAATTAGTCGGAGAATTGCAAGTGCTCAGAGCTTGGCTGAAGATGACGTGGAATGAGAAACAAATGTCAACACAATAAAATACTAATTAAAGTTACTTTAAAAATTCACACACACACACACACACAAAAGGTTTTCTGGATTGCTTCTCGCCATTTTGGCTAAGATCAAGTGCGGTGAAGGTTTATCCAGATTATTATCTGATTATCCAGAATATTAGCATGACAGTTCTAAAGACTGGCCTGCAGACACCCCAGTTACAAATGGTGGAACTAAAGAAGGGCAGACAGGCTAGCTGCAGTTCTCACAAAAACAATCTCAACAAAAACCAAATCTAAACAGTGCCCTCAAAGTCCAACTCCGAGTTTAAAGGAGCACAGGGAAACATCCTGATTTAGTTTTTAACACAGGCCTACCATGCAAATCGACCCTCTTGATTTGCATGATTTTCTGGGGTTTTCTGGGTAGTAGCAAACCATTTTGGCAAATCATTTCTAGTGGCAACGTCAAGAACGACTCTCACACTTTGTGAGCAGGTGAAAAACCAACCCACCATATTCTCAGAGATTTGACTCTGAGATCTTACTTTTTTTTAAAAGATAAAGCTTGCAAAAAGGTGATATAGGATTTCACTTTCAATTTTGCATGATAATTTATGTTTAGTTGCCATGTTTTCCATAAATCTGCTTTTATTCCACAGTTCCAGGAGAGACAATTTTACTGATTCCTGAACGCATTGCTTTATTAGAACTGATATTTTGCTCTGGTGCTGCACTCAGTGTCCTTATGAAACAGTCTAGTGAGGGGATCAAACAGCCACATCGCGAGTATCCGTGAAAAGAGCGGGAGTTGATGGAGAAGAACTGCAGCTGATAGATGGAATTTTAACATTCAAGTCATAGGCAATTCACGGTCAAGGGTAAATTAAAGGGAGGTAAGACAAAAGAATGAAGAGTTCTGTGAAGGTCAGTGTGGGTATTAGACTATGTAACTGAGGTGTGCAGACCACAGCATTAGAGGGAAGAAGAGAAATAAAAAGGAGAAAGTGGGTGGGGTGGGGGTTCGGGAGGTGACGGTGGTTACCTTTTTACATGCTTCCGTTTTGATTTTGAGCAGGTTAACTTTGAGACACTCTTCTACTTGACCTGTCTGCTCCTGGGCTGCAGCTTCTTCAGCACAAAGGCTAGAGATCTGCTCAGGAGAGACACACACAGTAATACTACCTCACTGAGCACAAAGCCAGGGAGTTTGGGGATTCCAACATCAGTGCAGTGCTGGTGCTGCCTTACGGATGGACCCCTGATGTTTCCTAAGTGAGGACAGGCCCTGTCATCCCCAGGGACCAAGGTCTGAGACAGGTTGATTTGGTGATCCATGATCACCTGGACTGAGCACCCTGTTCAGGCAGGGGGAGAATTGACTCTTTTCCCTCTCTAATGAATGCTAAGCCCTGTTCTCCGTCACAGTGACTGGCACTCCGAGTAAAGAGATCGCTACGTGAAATAACCTGGGATGCGAGGCAGATTGTTTCAAGACTTGTTACAAAGACGGCTGTTTTTTGGTTCAAGAAGAAAGAAGGGTATGGGGATGTAATGGAAGTGTTGATGGACAGTTTGAACTGTTGAAGGCAGAGTTGATGGTCTGAAATTCAAACCTCCCACCTAATTCATTCATATGGAAGATTACACAGCCAAGTAAAACACTAAAAGTCAAATTAAACCATTTACAGAGGTTAAAAGTCAACCCCAACGCACAACTTGGAACACACACACACACACACACACACACACACACACACACACGAGACCTACAGCATGGCTCATGCAAAGATGAAAAGCTTATGAGAAAGAATAAAGTCTGGGGGTCTTAAAATAAGCAGCCTTCCAAGTAAGGTGTTAGCGAAGTTCACACCAGGTTGTGAGATCCAAGGATTGTAAAGTAATAAAATCTAAGACCCTAGAAAGGGATTATATTCGAGCTTAAACTATGAATAACTGGCTGCAGAAGTTTATGAATGACAGTCAATATCCAAAATCCACTAGCAGAGTCTCCCCTTGGATCATGTCCCCAGTGAATCCCCTCTGATGATTGCTTAAGATGTGAATAGCCTTGCTCACAGACAGTACAAAGGATTAATGCAGCTATAGTTAGGTTAAAATTTTAAATCTTATCATTTTTTCCCCTTCTGATTAATTTCAAAATTTACTCCAATTTTTCTTATTTTCTGCTCTCTTTTAGAAAAAAACAAAACAAAACAAAAAGGCCCAACACACTGACTTGGAGTTCACAGATCAGCAACTTACTATTATTTTGGTTAGTATTCTACTAGGTTGTACTCATAAATTCTGTTGGAGTTCCAAAGAGCAAGCAGGTTAGATTAGTAGAGGTTGGGCTTGATCACACCCCTCCTTCACAGAGTCAACACAATAAAACGCTTGGTGTAAAACACACACACACACACACACACACACACAGAGTTTTTATTTTTTGGGGCAGTTCTGTATAAGCTTCTTTAGAAGTGTATTTAGCCACAGTGCCCTAAAATTGACATATGTTGTATTAAACAGGGTTTCCCACAGTCTATTAATTTCCAAGGATAGACACATCTTCAGCATTACTAGGAGGGTCTTAAATCTTTCTGGCAACTCTTTCAGTGTTCTGGACTGACCATGATGAATAAAGAAGAGATGCTATCTTTAAAGCTTGAAGATAAACAAATGGCCATCTAGCTGAGGAGTAGCCAACCCCAACCCCACAGCACACCATCCAGTGTGGTCTCGAGGTGTCGAAAGGTTCAGGTCTCAGGCGTCAAACAGGAAAACGCCCTATCACTGTGAGCTCATCCTCCTGAGAGGATCGCTGAGCACAGGTGGGAGCATGAGCAAGAGTGAAGGAAGCTGATGGTGCCCAGCTATCAAAAGACAAGAGTGTCTGGGGTCTTAAAGGCTTGAAGGCAAGTGGCCAGCTAGCTCAGGAATAACAAAGCCCACTATGAAAGAAGTACACGAGCTTGTGTGACCATGAGGAATAGAAGGAATCAGGTACCAGGCGTCAAAGAACAAAAATCATATCATTGTGTGTCCACCCTCCTGATATGAACGCTGAAGACAAATGGGTGCACAAGGAAACATGATAGAGAAAGTTGATGGTGTCCAGCTACCAAATGATAAAGTGTCTGGGGTCTTCAAGGTTTGAAGGTAAACAAGGGGCTATCTCGTGCAGAGGCAGCAAAGCCCACATGAAAGAAGCATACCAGAGGCGATCATGAGGTGTTGAAGGGAGCACGTTATCAAGCATCAAGGAACAAGAATCACATCATTATGAATGAGGGGACATGCAGAGAGGGGACCCAAAGCCCACTTGTGGGCAATTGGACATCCCCTACAGAAGGGCCGCGGGGAGGAGATGAGCCACTTGGGGTGCAGTGAAATTATGATGAAACATACAACTTTTCTCTAGTTCTTAAGGCTTCCTCCCCTCAACTATCATGATCCCAATTCTGCCTTACAAATCCTGCTAGACCAAATGAGGTACACTGGTACAGATGGGAAATGGAAATCCAAGACAGATGAAACCCTCAGGACAAGTAGTGAGAGTGGAGATAATGGGAGGGTGAAGGGAAGGTGGGGTAGAAAGAGGGAGCTGATTACAAGGATCTACATAGAACCTCCTCTCTGGAGGACCGACAATGGAGCAGTGGGTGAAGGGAGACATAGGGCAGTGTGAGATGTGACAAAATAATAATTTATAGGGCTGAGCCCGGGTGGCATAGTGGTTGTGCACGGGACTGCGGCCCACTGGGATGGAGGCTCAATTCCAGCTCCACAGGAGCAAAGGCTGGGCCTCCTACTCCCACCATCAGAGGGCAGTGATGTCCAAAAAATCGAAACAAAACAAAACAAACCCCCCCCCCAAAAAAAAACCCTTCAAAAACAACAAGAACAAAAAACTTATAAATTATCAAAGGTTCATGAGGGAGTGGGCAGCAGGGAGGGAGGGAGGGAAAAGATGAAGAGCTGACGCCAAGGGCTCAAGTAGAAAGCAAATGTTTTAAGAATGATGACGGTACCAGATGCTTCACACAACATTTGCATGTATGGGTGGTGAGAAGGGTTGTAGGAGTCCCCAGTAAAATGATTAAGAAAGAAAGAATCTAGAGGAAGATATTATTAATAAAATCAATATGTGTTATGAAAAAAAGAAAAAAAAAATTCTGACTGAATTAAATCTAGAGAGGTATAAGAGAATATTGTTGTTCAGTAGAGAAATATGGGAACAAGAGTTGTGAGTGGACAGCACCATCTACTTCCCATTACAGAGCACCGGATGGCCCTGATGATCTACGGCTCCCAGGATGGAGGCACGGAAAGCAGAGTAGACAAGTCTTGCTGAACAACAGCATTGCCGCCCAGTCCAGCTCACCACCTGCTTGGTGCCCAAACCCTACCTCTTCTGAGCAGTGCAGCTGGAGCTGAGGATCCAGTCGGTAGTCGAGAGCAGACTCCTGGATAATAACCCGGATCTGGTCCTCACAGTCTGACGACAGGCGCTACACGAGAGGAATGGAGCATTAACCAGCTTACTGGAAAAGGGCAGCTGTCGTGCCTGGGTTGAGAAGGTATGAAATGGTCTTGGGAGAGAAGGGCCAAGTCGGGAACGTCAAAAAAGCAAACTCCCAGGGGCAGAGTTGGGTCCACACACACACCCAAGCCAGTTTACCTGGTCAGCGTATCTCAGCTTGAGGCAAGAGATGACTTGGCCTTCCAGCTCTGAATCATCTTTGGCCTTAGTCAGGATCCCATGACAGAATTTAGGAATGTCAGCTTTACAGGCTTTCCTCAGCATTGGGTTTAAGCGGTAATCTAGAGCAGAACGTGTTAATTAAGTAATCACATATTGCAGCTAGAGTAACAAAGCCGCAGAGGTGCCTGTAAAAGGGCACTGATACAATGAGCAGTGCTGGAGCGCTCACTACACACTGCTTTTAATTAGCAATGAGATGCCCCACTACCCTGTGGCAGCGCTACCAAGTTGGGACCTGGCAACTCACACTATGCGGCTCTGTTCTGAAACAAACCTCTGCGTGTTTCTCTGCACCAGGCACTAGCTCTAATTCTTTTGACAGGCATCTTAAGGGTGACTTCCTCTGACTTTTGATTCCATCCTTCTGGATGCGCTTCAAAGGAATACGCCATTTTTGCTTACACCTAGACTCAAGCCCTTAAAATCCACGGACCAAAAAAAAATCACTCTGCCCACTCAACTCTCGTTCAACTGTACACTCAACAGGGCAGAAAAGCCAGGCTACCTGTGTTCTGGGTGATTTGGCGCTTGGTAATCATCTGTTTGCATTTGGGATCCATCAGTTCACTGTTTTTATTTTGCTTCAAGCACTGCAGCATGGTTTTAGAGTCAGCTTCAGGACAGAACCTCTGCAAGGAAACAAAGTTGTCAAATATAGTAATTGAGACAGGGCAAGTGGCACCATCGGAGGGCACTCTTACAGCTACTGAAAAAGACTCTGAAAGGAGAGTGGGAAGGTATCACTAAGTTAACAAAAGCAGTGATGTCCCCCCACCCCCCAAAAAAACACCTGACTCCAAGTTTATCTTTTATAAATCTGTTCTCTATTACACTTCTCTCTACTAGTTCACCACGTCCTACTCTGCACAGGATTGATCCTCCACTACTAGAGGAAATGCTAAGTATAACATTGTTCAGATGACCATGTAGAACTGAAGACGTATCCATCCAACTCCATTGGGAAATTCTAGAAATGCAAAAACGCACGTGGAACACAGGTTTAGTCTGGCTCATCTCTTTAACTTGATGGGCTATAATTTCTGGAGGTCTGCCTAATAATGACTTGGGGCCTGTGCTAAAACATAGCTTCTGATTCAGTCAATCTGAAGTGGCGGGGCAAATGGTAAGCAGGAGTCAAGCCAGATGAACCAACATACAGTCTTCTCAGCTCAGTGGTCTGCAGCTCGAGCCTGCCTCAGAATCACCAGAAAGATAAGACTGCCTGCTCTACCTGCAGTGTTTTTCGGGCAATAGACTGAGGTGGGACTCAAGAATTTGCAAGTTCCCAGGGGATGGTGCTGCTGTTGCCTATGAACCAAAGGCTGGTAACAGCTATATGCAAAAGGGTGTGATTGGACGACTATTCAGTCTCTGAGATTTAAATCTGTTGCTCCAGTTAACCTGCTAAGTGCAGAGTCAGCAGTTCAAAACCACTAGCTGCTTGTCTGGAGAAAGGCGGGACGTTCTGTTCCGGAATAGAACAGGAGCTTTGGGAACTCACAGGGGCAAGGGTTACACTGAGCCCGTACACATTCGATGGCAGTGAGGGAGGGAGGGCGGGGTGAGGTTGCGTCACGTCACCTCCTCAACCACCAGTTCCAATTCCTTACCTTTATCATCTGCTTACAGACTCTCATAAGTGTGTAGTCTAGTTCAGGGTCCATCATCTCAGTTTCTTGCAGCTTAAATACTTTCTGGTGGCACCGGACACTTAGTTGCTTCTTGTTTTCTTTCAAACATTCAATAATCTACGGAGAAGAATTAAGGTTGAGTAGAGGGGTTTGCCAGAGAAAGCACAAAGTTCTCTTAATCCAGCCCCCAGCCCCAATTTTCTATCCAAGGACTTTTTGTTTAAATCCCCTGGCTGGGCAATCAAGATCCTCTCCATCAGGAGAATTAAACTTACACACCCATAAGCTTAGGGCTAATGCAATCCACTTGGAATCCCTGGTTCTTCTGCCTCCTCCTGAAGATTCCTCATTAGACTCTCTGCATGTGCTTGGAGCAAAAGCTCTAACTAGAGAGTGGGCACAAAGCAGGAAGTTCGTGCCAATTCACCGATTATTGATCATGTATCACATGAGCGTAAACTCTGCCAGACGTTAATGAGTCACACTCCATCCTTACCCTTGACAAGTCTCACAGGACAAACTTAAAGAAATGAAAAGTCCAACATCAAAGTCTGAAGGGGAGGGTGGGTACGAAGGGCCGAGAGAGGTCTGAAGTTAAGTCCATGAAGTAAATCCTGACGTCGCCCCTTAATTACACCAAACTTTTTGATATTATAAAAAAAGATTAAGACGGAAACCACCCCTCACCCCTAGAAGAATCTACGTTAGAGGATAGCCCTGAAGCTCCAGGGAGAGAGAAATGTCTGACCGAGCACACAAGAGCAAACGAAGGGGGAGGAAGAGAGAGTTGAGCACATTCTGGCCCACCGAACCTTGAGGACAGTATCTCCACTCAGAACAGGCAAGGCACAGAGAGGGCCACATGGCCAGCTCCATTAGGAGACATGACGTCACTTGCTGTCCCCTACTGGAGACACAGTGTCGGGACTGCAGACGGTCTGATCCTACCACACAGAGGACAGCACTAAGGGCTTGCAGCAGAGCAGCAGAGGGAGCAGAGCATGGAGGTCCTGAGGGATTGCCAAGGATAGACTTTGGAGCTAGGGCATGGAACCCCATTAGACCAGCCCAGAAGACACTCCTAGAGGTCAACAAACAGGCCTTGAACTATTTATAGGCTTTTCTTTTTTATTATCTTTATCTACTTATATGTATGTCTCTGCACATTTTTTTCTTATTGTATTCCTTGTTTTGTTTTCTTTTGTCACTTCATCTTGCTATGTCTTGTTTTTTTGTGTGTGTGTGCATATTATTATCTCTGCAGGTCTATCTAGATAGAGAGGCTATATGATCAGTTGAGATAAGATAGGCTGGAGGAGAAAACAATGGGTCTGATGGTTCCAGGGGAGATATGGAAGAGGAGGCGGTGGGGGAAAGGAGGTGGTGTTGACCAACCCGGGTCAAAGGAACAAGTGATCCAAAATCAGTGGCAAGGAGGGTATGAGAGGCCGGGTAGGGATTGATCAAGGGTAGGTAGGGTAACCGAGAAAAATCACTGAAATGCAAATGAAGGCTGAGCATGATTGTGGGACAAAAGAAAAGTAAAAGGAAATAGAGGAAAGAAATAGGAAGCAAAGGGCAAAAAAAAAAAAATGGAGGCAAAGGGTATTTATAAAGGTCTAAAAGCAGGCATATACATAGGTAAATATCTTCATAAATGATGATGGGGAAAAAGAACTCCGTGTATATATTTACAGGTTTGGTATCAAGGCAGCAGCTGGACATTGGGACTCCACTCAAGTACTTTCTCAATGCAAGAACACTTTGTTCTATTAAATTGACATTCCGTGAAACTCACACCTTCCTGACATGATTACTGAAGACAAATGTGTACATAAGCAAATGTGGTGAAGAAAGCTGATGGTGCGTGGCTATCAAAAGATATAGCATCTGGGGTCTCAAAGGCTTGAAGGTAAACAAGAGACCATCTAGCTCAGAAGGAACAAAGCCCACATGGAAGAAGCACGCCAGCCTGTGGCCCACGAGGTGTCGAAGGATCAGATATCAGGCATTAAAGAACTAAAAATTATATTTTGTAAATGAGGGGGAGTGTAGGGTTGGGGACCCAAAGTTCATCTGTAGGTAACGGACTTCCCCTTATAGAGGGGTTGCAGGGAGAAGACGAACCAGTCAGGGTACAGTCTAACAATGATGAAGCATACAACTTTCCTCTAATTCTTCAATGCTTCCTCCTCCTCATTATCATGATCCCACTTTTACCTTACAAATTCGGCGAGACCAGAGGATGTACACTGGTACCGATAGGAACCGGAAACATAGGGATTCAGTACAGATGATTTCTTCAGGACCCATGGTGAGAGTGGTGATACCGGGAGGGTGGAGATAGCAAGAGTGTAGAGGGAAGATGGGGCAGAAAGGGGGAGCCGATTATAAGGATCTACATATAACCTCTTCCCTCGGGAACAGACAATGGGGACGTGGGTGAAGGGAGACATCAGACAGTGTAAGATATGACAAAGTAATAATTTACAAATCATCAAGAGTTCATGAGGGAAGGGGGGACAGGGAGAGATGGGGAAAAAAATAGGAGCTGATACCAAAGACTTAAATACAAAGTAAATGTTTTGAGAATGATGAGGGCAACAGATGCACACATGTGTCTGACATACAGTGGGCATATGTATGGACTGTAGTAACAGTTGTATGAGTTGTAAAAACAAAACAACAACAAAAAGAAGAAGAAAACCAGCTTGGAAGTCATAGCAGACAGGACACTAGAATGAAATCATGAGATTTCAGTGAAATCAGGCCACAGGAGTCAACACATAGTTAGAGACCATTCATGTCATGAAAGAGACAATAAATGCAAAAACTGAGGAAAAAGAGGTAGCAGAACAATCAAAATGAGAATTCAAAAAATATGCTTACTGTCCTTTACGTAATAAAGGTGGTCACTAATAGCCAAGACCAGGCTGTTGTGATAGGAACCAAGATGAAATCTTAGAACTAAAAAGAATTGTTGAAATAAACTCATTTGGTGGTTTCTCTCTTCAGGACAGAATAACCAGAGCTATAAAAAAATAAGCTATGTGGGCTGAGCCCCGGTGGCATAGTGGTTGAGTGCGGGACTGCGGCCCACTGGCTTGGTGATTCAAATCCAGTAGCAGCTCTCCAGGAGCAAAGCTGGGCCTCCAACTCCCACCAGAGGGCAGTGATGCCCTGAAACAAAAACAAACAAAACAGAACAAAACAAAACAAGCTATCAGCTGAGCCCGGGTGGCACAGTCATTACGTGTGAGACTGCACTCTACAGGGCTGACGGTTCAAATCCAGCAGCAGCTCTCCAGGAGCAAGGCTGGCTTCCTACTCCCATCAGGACAGTGATATGAAGAAAAAAAAAAAAGCTATCAATGTGGAAAACAGAAATGACAATTTCAACAAAGTCCAGAGAGACAAGGAAATGGAAATATATTAAAAGAAAAAACTTAAAAAGAGAGAAAGAAAAGAAAAAACTTAATTGCTGAGGAGGACAGGGTACCTGGCACTGCTCTTACTTACAAGGACTAAGTGAATTAACACATGGATATTAAAAAAAAACAAAAACCTGGCTTGGCTCTCATAGCTGAAGATTATGGACAGGGTCCTAGTCTGCATATGTTATACTGTACACACACAAACAAAAGTGATGTGGCTTGACCAGAGAGGGGTTGATATTCAGATCAGTGGAAACAGGCAGGCACAATGTATTGGAGCTAGTCTACCAGTGAAGAATTAATGATGAACTGTTGCCTTCATGTTACATAGAGAATTAGAAAATAACAACCAAGTTACCTGAGCATTGCCGTACTGCACAGCAGAGCAGTAGTTCTTAATGTCGCTCTTGCAGGCTTCATACAGATCTGGTTCCAGACGGATGTCTTCAGTCTGCATGAAGGGAGTCAGCATGGAAAAGTGAATTTATTTTAAGACGAGATGTCAAAGGTTCTGCATATTTATTTGTTGATTGGCTGCAATTTCTATTTAGCAAAGTGACAGCAGGGTGTCACGCTAGAGAGAATGATGTTTTAGCTGCAGATCTGCCACTAAATAACTACAAGAACTTGGAGCTTGTTTGTCAAATGAAATGCTGTTACCTACCCTGACCTCTTCACAGGACTGCTGTGAGAGGAAATAAGCTAACAGCTGTGGGAACCACTTCGGAAAGTGAAAGCTACTATGCAAGATGTGTGGCAGGGCACCTCTGCATAGTAGTGGCACAGCAAGAGAAACTCTGGGTTGCCAACCCAAAGAAGTGTTGCTCTAATTTTACAGGAGGAGATGAGCACAGAGCTCAGGATCCAAAGCTTTCAGCTGAAAACAAGTCTGATTAACAGAACAATTAGGTCAGCTACCCTTACTCACACAGAATCAACACTGAGCCACTGCCACTGTAGGTGATAATCTGACAGTGCAATTTTGAGAAATTGTGTTTTTTTTTTTTTTTTTGGTTTTTGTGGCATCACTGCCCTCTGGTGGTGGGAGTAGGAGGCCCAGCCTTGCTGCTGGATTTGAACCTCCAACCCAGTGGGCCATAGTCCTGCGCACAACCACTATGCCACCAGGGCTCAGCCCTGTATTTGTGCTTTTATTGTAAGTTCTTGCTCAGGTCACGGTAAAATAAATATGATACATCCACGAAGACTATTTCCTAACCCTCTGTTTACATGGTTTAATGTCAAAAAACAACAATAAGATTGCTCCTATCGTGAGGGACTTCCCAGTGTCATTCTCACTTCAATGATCAATACGCTAAATCAGGACACACATTCCCTGCAGACTATTGCAGGCCAGTGAGCGGGCACAAATTCCTAGCTGAACCTTCTCAATCAAACTTCAGAGAGGAACCTTTATTCCACATTGGAAGGAGGTTTCTTTACATTTCCTTGCTGGATATGAGTAATAGAGCAGGTAGTTCACCAGCAGCTATGCTGTGACCAGAAAGAAAACCAATTTTGGGATGAAGCTGATACCAAGGACAACAGGGTGAAAAGAGAGGAGGAACTTCCTCTCTTAAGGATATTATTCACTTGATGATTGTACCACCTGCTTATACCTTGTTTTATAGCTAAGCATCTAAGTATGTGAGACAGAAAATAACTTCATTTATTTCTTTTCTTTTTTTTTTTGTGGGCATCACTGCCTCCGGTGGTCGTGGGTGCTACCCAGTGCCACTCCTGAGAGCCGCCGCTGGATTTGAACCGCCACGCCTGTGGGCTGCAGTTCCGCACTCAACCACTTACACCACCGGGGTTCAGCCTAAAATAACTTTATTGACTAAAAAGAGTAAGGAAGTTGTAAGTTGATTCAAGGCAAAATCTTGGGAGATGATTGCAAATTGCCCGAGGCTCTTGCCCATTTTCCTATAAACCCCGGCCCCTGGTCTTGGGGAATGGAAGCTGGGCGGCCTCACCATCTCCAGCTCCTCCACTCTGAGCTGCTTGCGGCACTTCAGGGACACCCTGTGCTCCTTGGCTTCCTGCAGGGTGTCATTGCGCACGGTGGTGCTCAGACAGATCACCACGTCCACCCTGAAAAGGAAAGGAAAAGGCTTGAGACGGGCTGGAAACATCCGGGGCAGAGGCCAGACTGCTGACTGAGAACTCTCGCCCTGCTGCTCTCCCTGCTTGGCCGAGAGGGAGAGAAGTCCTCCCTGGCCTGTATGTGCTCGAGCAGCCTGGAGGCCACCGCGTTCCGAAAGGCAGGGAAGGGAAGAAAGAGGGACATCAGCAAGGCCAGTTCAGCACTTGCTTTTAAAAAATAAACAAACAAAAACCAGTGACAACAGAGGCATGCTGCCAACACTGGGATTATGCCTCTGACATACTTAAACTCATTCCTGAAAAGTATAGATGGGAACTTGTCTAATATAAGAGAAAATGTGTTCTAGAAACATGGATTCTCCAGAGAATGCTGGCAGCCATAGTGTACAGTCTTACCACTCTTCTCAAGAAGACTCTATTCTCAAATGAATGTAATTTTTGATCCTTTGTTAGATAACTCAACTCTTGCTGCTTCCATAAGAATGACATCACAGAATGATTCCAGGAGGAGGTTTGTTAACTTTGTTCCCTGTGGCAGTGACATAATTTCATGTCAACTTGATAAATAAATCTAGGGGTGGAAACCAGCCTGTCACTCAGGTCACAGCCATAAAAAGCCTTCTTGTGGGTGTGGCCTTCTCACGAGGATTCTGGGAACTTCGCTTCCTTGATTCTGCCGAGAGAGTAAGTGGGCAACACGCTCTCCCTCGCTCTCTCGCTTCGTCTTCCTGTAGACAACCCATATGGCGCTATGCTGAGACCTGTGAAGCAATGTGGTGGAGACAGCCCTGTGATGCTGCCACTGGTACTGGATCCACAAGACTTCACCAACCAGCCTGTGATCTTCCTGCATTCTGTATCATTGCATGTGTTGTGTGAATCTGAAGGGAAATTTATAGACTAATATCGGACATATGGGCTAATACCAGACTTATGGACTCCATCTGGACTAGCATTTTCTCAATATAAAATTGCTCTTTATTTGTTTGTTTCATTTGTTTATTTTATAAGTTTCTTTCTTTTTTTTTTTTTTTTGCATCACTGCCCTCTGGTGGTCATGGGAGTTATCCAGTCTTGCTACTGCTAGATTTGAACCGCCAAGCCCATGGGCCACAGTCCCACACTCAACCACGTATGCCACCGGGGCTCAGCCGGTTTCTTCTTTTTTAAAAAATAATTTTATTGAAAGCCCTTACAGCTCTTATAACATTCCATACATCAATTGTATCAAGGATATTTGTACATGTTGGAATCATGATTTCTAAAACATTTTTTCTACTTAAGTCCTTGTATGTAAGATATGTATATGAAGATAAACATATGAATATATTATATTTGTTTTTGAATGTGTTTTTCTAGTCAAGCTGGTCTAACACACTCTCTCACACTGCAATTTCCTTATTTAAGGGTCTACCAAGTAGATAGCTTGAACCTGGAGAGAATCAAGACACTCCTTTAGCCAATAGGCTCTTCATTTTAAGATTACCACCAGTTATGCCTTGAGGCAGCTGTAAAGACTATCTGAGCATACTATCCAATTACTGGCTATAATATAACAGGTGACACACCGGATGTCTCCAGGGCTCATCCTGCTAGAAAACAGGAGGTCCTTTGACACCCTGGAGAGGGACTCAGTGGCTAAGAGAGACTTAGGAAGCAGGACAAGCAATTAGAAATTACATACTTCTTTTTTATGTTGGGGCAAAGTTTCAATACATCCTCCTTGCAGGCCATTTTAAATTTGTAAGAAAACCGAAAATCCTTCATCTGGACCTGAAAGGTAAGAAAGAAAATCAGAAGCTCTGAGGCAAGTTCTAGGAAGGCGTGGTGTGGTGGGTGACCTTCTTTCCAACGCTTTACCAGACCCTGCAAGGTTTGCCTTGTGGTTCTCTGAGTTTATTATCCTTCATTCTTCCTGATCCACCCTCTCTAAGCACCCAGGCTTCCTAGTTATTTCAGTCACACTTATGCTGTTCCCTCTGCCTGAAAGCTTCTTCTCCTAGATCAGTGATTCCCAAAGTGGGCGCCACCGCACCCTGGTGGGCGCTGCAGCGATGGGGGGGGCGGGGGGGGGGGAGG
>PVJH01023029.1:0-19724 GCA_004026705.1 Nesogale talazaci | reverse complement strand
GGTTCCCGCATGCTCCCTCCCTTGCATTGAGGTCTGTGCAATCGCGCACTGCTACTGTTCACGTCGCGCCACTGAATTGCCGTTCCCAAACACGCGAGCACTGCGAGCACTGCTGCGGGCACCGGCCACGCGTGGAGCGGCAGCGGTAACACTGGCAGTCCTACCAGCCGATTTTGGAGCACGCCACGAGTCAGGAGACTTCCCGCAATTATTACGCGCAACGTAACTCTAAGTTAGATTGTTGTGATGTTGGGACCAAAGTTAACTAACAAATTGTGCGACTATCATTGGTATCACTTATTTAGTTTGCAATAATTATATGTGCTTTACAATTAATAATGTTTATTTATTTCATTAGTCTTTATTTTAGTTTGTTTTTCACAAAAATATTTCAAAAAATTATCAAAGAAATATTAATCAACAGTTCAAACTGTTAGTAACTATCTTACTATATTTAATTATAAAATATATCTAGAGTTTTTATTTTTAAACAATGAGAATGAAAAGATCTTTATAATTTGACTTGTCCCAAATTTATTTTGATATACTGTATATCTTTCTGTTTAATTGCTATTAAAATTGAAAAAAAAAATTAATTTCCAGGGGACGCTAAGTAATATTTTTTCTGGAAAGGGGGCGGTACGCCAAATGAACCACTGTCCTCGATCTTTGCAAGTTTTGCTCTCTTCTTTATGGTTAAATTCCAGTGTCATCTCCTGAAGTATTCTCTTTCCTTGACCCTGGACGCCTTTTACTTTGATTTATATTTCTTCACGAACCACCAGAATTGTGTGTTTATTTGTAACAAAGTTTTTAAAGTGTTACAAAGTGAAGACTTTGAAGACTTGACTAAAGCCACCGTATTTTCAAACAACACACACACACGAAAGCTAGACAATGATAAGCAAAACCAGAATGCTCCTTAGGACATGGATGTGGGGACAGTGTCTGGAACATGCTGGATGTGCTATCAGGAGCGACGAGTCCCTGGAGAAGTGCATCATGCTGAGCAGAGCAGAGGGTCAGCGACAAAGGGGAAGACCCTCAAGGAGATGGGCCGAAAGCAACGAAGGGCTCAAACACAGCAAAGGCTCTAATGATGGCAATTGAGTAGGCAGTGTTTTTTGCTATGAAACAAATTCCTACGTGACAGTACCTAACAACCATCTTGTTTTTAATGTTCCTCACACTTGGAAGACATTAAGATCAGGTGTAAACACAAACTGTTAAAGTAAGTTCAGTCTGTGGTATGCTCTGTTTTCCCAGAAGATGTCAATTTAACAAAGATGACCAGATTTTGACTTTCTGGAAACTCTTGATATTCCAGATCTTTTAGAAACGTGATCCCTGTAAAGGATATGATCTGTAAAGGATATGATCCCTGTGTATCCTCTCCTTTTGGGGGAGAGAGGGTCCCTGCCCTCTGGTGGGAGTAGGAGGCCCAGCCCTGCTCCTGGAGAGCTGCAAACACACTCTTCTAATGCTACATATGAATTAAACAAAAAAGGAAGCCCATTGCCACTGTGTACATTCTGACCCATAATGATTCTCTAAGACTGAACTGAATTGCTGCTTTCGTTTTCAAAATTGTAAATCTTTACAATAGCAGGCACTCTCATTGTTCTTCATCGAAGTGGCTGGTGGGTTTGAACTGTCAGACTTGCAGTTAGCAACCAAATGTTTAAATCAGTGTGCCACCAAGGCTTCTTAGACATGAGTATGATGATTTTTTTCAAAGCAGGGGTTTACCATACAGCAATGATGCGCCGACATACATTTGAGCCACGGTACTAACCAGTAGAAACAATATACCTCAATAATTGTTAAGGGAGAGGCCAAAGTACCCCATAAGGAAAGCAGTCAGAAACAGGAGGAATTTACGAGCAATTGCTGCTTCTGCCACAAGACCCAAATTGGATGGTGCCTGACTAACATTAGCCATGTTGGTTAAAGACTCCATAGAAGACACCTTATCAAAAAGGGGGAGAAGCAGAATAGAATCTCAAATTCTCATAGACTTTAGATATTCTGAAGCCAGAGACACAATGAACCTCTGTAACTATTGCCTGAGGTAATCTTTAAACCTTATACCCTCAATAGCCCCCGAGGTATTCCTAACGCTGCCTTGAACGACCTAGGGATAAACCTGGCAACGGCCAACTCAATACATTAGATAGGGAAGGTAAGGGCCAGCGAACTTATCCCACGAAGGAGAAACGACTCAGAAAAGGGGGTGAGAATGGGTGTACAACTTGAAGGGTGCAACTAATGTTACTCAATTATATATGTTGAAACTGTGGAACTGGCCTATCCTCTGCTTTGTATGTTAACAATAAACAGAAGAAAAAACTTTATAATTTAACAAGCAAAGTATCTAAAAGAGGAAATGCCTGCTTTTCTTGTTCCTGTCCACACTAGACTGATGCTTCCCAAAGGGACAAACTATGTCTTATCTGTCACTGCACTCCCGGGAGCTTAACAAACTGCATGACTACAGGAGATAAAATCTACATTTGTTAAGAACAGAATCAAAAGGTTACTTGTTTGGAGAAGTGACTTCACATACGAGGTGCTGTGATGTTCTGAAAGGAAAGGTGTTGAGTAACCGTTCAAGCAAACAACACAGGAAACCGACAGGCAGGTGTTACTGACCAGCTGGAAGTGGGTGACTCCAATGGCGCATTTCTCATTCATATCCTTTTGGTGCTTGTTTTGTATCAGGCACTCCATCAGATCTCCAGAGTCTATCTGGTTATCTGCCACATCCTGAGGGCGATAGTGCACATTTCCATTCATTTGTAACATATAATAAACAAAACCTGGATACCAATTCAGGGACAATGAAAAGGGGGCTAATTCTAGAAGCCTTGGCAAACCAGATCTATTGTAAGTTGCCCGAAAATAAGCCTGGGATCAGCACTGAATAGAAGAAACCTTACATCACAAGCTACTCTGCATGAAGCTCCAACAAGAATAGGCACTCAGCAGTGCGTGGAGACCCTTCTTCGATGATGTCACGCACTCTTCGTTAGATGAGACCAACAGCGGGCATGAGAGACTAGTGAACAAAGCCTTCTGGCTCCACATCTTTAGGATTTACAATGTGCAGCTTGTTACGTGAATAAAGTAATAAAACTACACTCAGTCTCAAGATGGAAGAAACTGAAGGAAAATCCTTTGACACTGGTTAAAAAAAACAGTTGGGACTGATGTGTCAGAAGCAATTCAGCTAAACTAATAGGGGTTTCCCTGTTTCATGTTTATGTATTAAGGGCCAACAATAATTGCCCATCATTTGCTTGACAGCCTATAAAGATCAGCAAATAAGGCTGGTCCAGGCAGGTAGCACCACTCTCTTGATACTGTTCTCCCTTCACTTTAGCTTGTGGAAACTCCGAAGCGATGAACACCGAGGGCAGAGGCAGGTCCGCTATTCTCTGGGATGAGCCCTGGTGACTTTGATTCTGTCGTCACCACTGTTTCTCCAAGCATCACTTACATGGCAGAAGTTCTGAATGATGGGCTCACAGGCTCTCATCAGCAAGGCTTCAATTTGAATATCCTGTGGAAAATTAAATATATTATTAATCCTGCTTTGGAAAAAGATAATGGCAAGAGCAATAAAGGTGGGAGGAGAGAGGGAGCTTTTTCAGAACTAGTGGTATTATATATATATAAATATTAAGTATATACTTGACAGTCATTCTAATATTTAGAAGGTTAGACAGGGTTGGTTCTAGATTGCATTTTGAATAGCGAATGTCCCAAAGACAGATATCCCCTTTTTCCTGAACAAAGGAGAAAGCAAGATTAGGAAACATTGGGTATGCAAACATCTCCTGGTAGTATTAAGAATATATAAATCTTGGGCTGAGCCCTGGTGGCGTAGTGGTTGTGCGCGGGACTGCGGCCCACTGGGACGGAGGTTCAATTCCAGCAGTGGGGCTGGGCCTCCTACTCCCACCACCGGAGAGCAGTGATGCCCCGCCCCGCCCCCCCCCCAAAAAAAGAATATATAAATCTTTGTTTGGCATAAATGCTAAGCAGTTAAAAACACAAATAAGTGCAAGTGAGCTCTGTCTTTAGTTTATCAGATGATAAACTGCCCTTGAATCAGATGACAAACTGCTGTCTCCAGAAGCAGATGTGACATGCTTCCAGCAGAGTGATCCCTGTGATTATATCATGACTTCCAGCAGAATTCACACCAGTGTAATGTAAAGTATTGCCAATTCTGACCATTCTGAACTCATTCCATAAATCTCACCTCTGTCAATAGCTCCCTGCCTTCTACCATGCATCATTTCAAGTTCTGCTTCCAACATGAAAATTCTTCTGCCAAGGACAGGAAGCAGCTGCACAGTGGGAAAATGCACCTTGGGGTTGGGGTCTTTCAACTGGCACACTTTCTTTTGTACTCAGTTTTCAAATGTGTGTTGCCTTCTCTTATCTTTTGACATCTTCTCTCCTTTCCTGTTCTTGTTCTCTTCTTAAGTATTTGAGATTTTAAAATCCATTTTTAATATCTTAGTGGGTTTTCAGTTGGGATAAACATCAACAGATAAATTCAATCTTCCATTATTAACTGGACATCACAAGCTTTTATTTTTGTTAAACACAGAAACCTTACCAAATGACCTGTCTAAAGGAGTGACCATTAAATGAAGAGACATGCACAGACTACTCTTGAATGTGAATAAGATTTAAAGTACTATTGTTTTTCCATATGGGGAGAGACAACTGCTTCTCTTCTGACAAGGAAAAAAGGCACGTCTATGATTAGTCTAGTGTGGGAAGAAACCCAAACTACTAATGTAAACAATACTTTCCTACAGAAAGTAAGAAAGGGATTCCTGAAGCAATAGAATAAACGGTTCAAAAAAAAAAAAAAGAATACACTGTTCTAGAAAATAAGTGAGAAGAATATGACTCGGCTTCTTTTGTTTCAGAAAGAATCTGCAATTCCTGGGGAGATAAGGTAGGCAAAGGAAAGATTGCAGAGAGGTATACTCTCTGTCCTGGGAGGAGTGTTTACCTCAGACTCTAACTCTGTGAGGTTGCCGACTATATCTCTGCACTCCACAGCCAAGTCATCGAGATGGTCCTGGAGGCACTCAAGCTCCTGCAAAGACAAAGACAAAATACCTCACTATCCAAAGCATAAAGTTTTATTTACTTAATTCTATACACTGAGGTTGCTGAAAAGTTCTAGTGTAATAAGATTGTTAAGATGAGTAGGGCTGAGCCCCGGTGGCGTAGTGGTTGTGCGCGGGGCTGCGGCCCACTGGGACGGAGGTTCAATTCCAGCAGTGGGGCTGGGTCTCCTCCTCCCACCACCGGAGAGCAGTGATGCCCCCCCCCCCCCAAAAAAAAAAAAAGATAAGTAAGTGATACAATAGGCAAATCCACCAGAAAGCCAAATCTCTAAGACCACCAAGATCCAACTTTCAGGTGTATTCAGGGTCGAAACATCTTATCATTAACACCTTGTTATTTCATTGCTAGTTTGTGTTTTGATTTTTTCCTCCCATTTTAAAAGTTGTATTTTAATAATGACCTCACTTAACAATGGCACATTCACGGTGAAAGATGAATTTATGACTACATGGGCAAGAGAGGTCAGGACCCAGGGTATGCAATACAGTCATGGAGCCCCTGGCTTCTACAAGTTAAAACTGCAATCCCCAACCCAAGCCACCACAAAGGGTCCCCTCAACCAGGTGATCTCACCAAACATGAGCTATCTTGTCTTGACTATTGAGACCCCATTTTCCACTGACCAGCCCTGAAGTATCAGTTTACTGCTATTCCTTTGAGAGCTTTGAAGTATGACAACAGCTCGCTTATTCCCTGCCAAGTGCTCTGTGAAGGATTAATTCAATTTACTGATTATGCTGCAAGCATTTCTTTGCTTCAGAACTAGAATGAGGAGGGAGGAAAGGACTGTCAGGATCCCACAACAGGGATAGGCAGGCATGGAGGAGGCAAAGAAAAAATGCAAAGGAGGCCAGACTGTGTGATTAAAAAAATGGTATCTAAATACGATGAAGGAAAAACTATCAGCTTATACAGTGAACTCCCAATACGTAGAAAGTGATAGAGGGCAATGGGAGTCCAATCTACATCTACAGACCATGCAGTCACATTAAGGCACTGGCAGAAACCCTCTAGAAGGAATTGAACAGCTTTACTATTAGACAGATTACTGTAAATTCAATTATGGTGGATCAAACCATGGCATAATAAGGTATATTACTTGGTCAGTTGACCTCCCCCTTGACCAATCTGAATTTGCCCGAGGTTCAAATATTGTTCATTTGCTCCATGACAGAAATTTCTCCCCTGGCTTTTATTTATTTTTTATTTTTGGGAGGGGGGCATTACTGCCCTCTGGTGGTTGTGGTTACCCAGCTTTGCTCCCAGAGAGCTGCTGCTAGATTTGAACCTCCAACCCAGTGGGTTGCAGTCCCACACTCAACCACTACGCCACCGGGGCTCAGCCTTCTCCTCGGGCTTTAAAAATATTGTTGGTGATCTTTTCTTTCTCTTTAATTTTTCTTTGTTGTTCTTTTTTTTTTTGGGGGGGCGGGGGGGGGGTGGGCATCACTGCTCTCCGGTGGTGGGAGTAGGAGGCCCAGCCCCACTGCTGGAATTGAACCTCCGTCCCAGTGGGCCGCAGTCCTGCACTCAACCACTACGCCACTGGGACTCAGCCCCAGATTTCTAAGACCTACAATAAAATCATACCCAAGGTGAATGTGGGGTGGACATTGAGTGGAGACCCAATGCCCATCTGTAGGAAAGTTGACATCCCCTCACAGAGAGGTCACAGGGAAGAGATGAGCCAGTCAGGCTGCAGTAAAGCACCAATGAAACACACACAACGTTGCTCTAGTTCTTTGGTGCTTCCTTCACCATATTATCATGACCTCAATTCTAACTTACAAATCGGATTAGACCACAGCATGCACAATGCTACAGATAAGAGTCCACAAATACCAGGTGGACTAGGGGAGAGTAGGGGGAGGGGGATTTGAAAGGAGGAATCGATCACAAGAATCTACTTAGAGTATCCTCCCAGGGGAATTGTTGAAAACAGAAAATTTGGCAGTGATGCCAAAAAAAAAAAAAAAAAGAAAAGAAAACAGAAAAGTTGGTGAAGGGTGATGGTGGATGATGTAAGCTATGGAAAAAATAATGTATAACTTATCAAGGGTTCATGAGGGAGGGTGGGGGAAAAATGGGGAGCTGATATCAGGGGCTCAAGTGGCAAGAATGCTTTGAAAATGATGATGGTGGCACATGTGCAAATGTGCTTGACACACTGAAGGAATGTATAGTTTGTGAGAACCCTCAATAAAAGTATTTTTTTTCTTTTTTTTTTTGTAAAAGTTTAATATGTGACACCTGTTTTTAAAACAACCATAACCAGGGGACAGCACAAATGCAGTCCCCCACTACCACAAATTATGCAGTTGAGTTTCCCACATTTGGGGAAATCGTAGGGGTCAGCACACCTGGAGTGCAATGGGTGAGCCTCGCCCTGGGAAGACCACCTTGGTGATCACGGTATCTTCCCTGCCAGGTAAGTATAGTATTTCTTTTTTTTATTTAAAGAAAGAAAACTCCTTTAAAAAAAAGACACAAAACTTGACCTACGGTTACCATGGATAAGAGGAAGAAGATTATTTGTTTAGGGGATACTTAGTTCATTTTAATGATGGTAGAACAATTTGAAGAGGGATATCAATAATGAGTGTAAAACATAAAGAATATCACTAATGGCACTGAATTATACATATAGAAGTTGTGGAACTGGAGAATTTTTTTTTGTGTGTGGCATCACTGCCCTGGTGGGAGTAGGAAACCCAGCCTTGTTCCTTTAAGAGCTGCTGCTGGATTTGAACTGCCAACCCTGTGGGCCGCAGTCCCGCACACAACCACTAGGCCACCGGTGCTCAGACCTGGAGAATGTTTTGTTGTGCATATTTTGACAATTAAAAAAATAATTACATGATGTGGCAGTCACCTAATCTGGTGTCAATTTGTGGATTAAGAGTGTAGGGGTAGAGTCCTGACTACCAATCTGGAGCTAGCCAATGGAACTCTTTGTGGGTATGGCCTTCTCCTCTGAGAATTATGGAAAATCCAGTGGTAGTTCCCCCTTGGAGATGAGAGACTCACTACTCAGTCCCTTGGAGGCACTCCACTGACAAGACACAAGGGTGACTCCCTGTGAGACATCTCAGAGAAGAAGGGCTTACCATGATGGAACCAGACCTCTGAAGCCGGAAAAGCCATGTAGAGACTCCTGCCAGCACTGAGACTCTTCTACCACCACTGGACACACAAGACTCTGCACTCACTGGCCTGTGGATGTCCTGTGCTTCGTGCTATCTCATGTGCTTCGTAAATCTGAAGAGGACTTCATAGATTGGTACTGGACATATGTGGGCTAATATCAGACATATAACTTTGGACTAGACTGTGCTGAGATGTTTCCTCAATGTTCAATTGCTCTTGTATATAAACCTCTTTCTTATACACATGAGTGTATATGGACTTGTTTTTCTAGCCTACCCAGACTAAAACACATGAATAACAATGGGCACAGGAAGGAGAAACTGTTCTAAAATTGATTGTGGCAATGATTGTACAACTCTTCTTAATATGATTCAACTACTGAATGGTATGATATGTGGATGAAGGGCCAATAAAACTGTTTTAAAAATTGCAACACACATTTGGGAGAAAAATCAATGGATAGGGGGGAAGAAAATCCTATTTATGGAAACATTTCTTAAATTAAGTTTCTGGGCTGAGCCCCGGTGGCTTAGTGGTAGTTTGCGGGACTGCAGCCCACAGGGTTGACAGTTCAAATCCAGCAGCAGCTCTCCAGGAGCAAGGCTGGACTTGCTACTCCTACCAGGGCAGTGATGCCACAATACATAAATAAATTTTTTAAAAGATTAAGTTTCTGAGAGATGAGCTGCAACATAGTGAAGAGCTCTAAACTTTGACTTGGCTATAAGCCCCAAAAGAGAGTGTTCCCAGGGATTCCACACCACCACGCGCAAATAACAAACGTGGCAAGCCTACGGCCAGGTACAAATGCAATCTGGGAATCTGAGTGCACTGCTAGTCCTAGCACTAAGGGGACATCTTTTTCTACAAGACGATCCACTAGAATGAAAACAACAGTCAGGCAGGTCCCATGGTGGACTGGCTAGTACTCTTACCTTTGAAGTTACATTTCACTTCTCTCAGACTCATGTTTGTCAATTACTAAATCGAGAAAAACAACTCTATTCTTTCACATCTCATAGGCACATCAGTATTTATGTATATATATGTATATTTATACTCTGCCTTGTCTGGAAAGGATTTAATGTAGCTTACAGAACTGAGAAAACTGGGTGGCCCAAGGCAAGATAAAATAAACTAAAATCAAGTAAGGAAAGAGGAAGGAAAGGAAAATATGTCAATGAAAGTGAAACGGAGTCACTAGGCACACAAAATGTGCACCACGAAATCTCTCAGACTTGTCTTTTGATACCAGAGTTTCTGGAACACAACACAGAGAGAGGAATATAATGCAGTCTGCCCTCTACATGAAATTATTAACACCACAATATTTACACGGGGTGCCAGTCCCCACCTGTCCAGTCTCCGTTTTTTCGCTACACCACTTGCCCAGGTCAATCAGGCACTTGTCTTGCAGGGCGGGGTCCAGCTTCACATCCATGGCCCGCTGGTGCAAGATCCTCTGGACCTCAGCTCGGCATTCCCTCGAGAGCTACAGGAGAAAGAACAATGCCTTAAAAGGGGAAAAACAGAAGCAAACGAGAACGAGCACACTTGCTGCCAGGAGATGAACAAGGAACTTTATAGTTTGCAACCATCAATTTTATACTTCCAGTTTCTTTCAGAGTAAGAAATTACAACTAAAAGGGAGGATGGTGAAAAGCCACAATTTTTAGGAATGTATGGTAGGAAACCATATCCTTTTTTTTTTTTCTCTCTTCATAGAGGAAATCATATCTTTTTCTGGGAGGGTCCATATAAAAGTAAACTGGATGCATTCATATTAGGTTTGCTTGAGATTTTTTTTTTTTTTTTTGCTTAGAAGTAATTTTCTACTTTGTGGAAGCACAGAGGAAAGCTGATATTTATTTAAACTCAGAAAGAACAAGCAAAAACCAGTAGAAGCAACAGTTATTACAAGGTAAGGTCAGCCTTGTGGAATTAGCAAAAGGTGAAGTAGGTGAAAGCCATCTTTTGGGAAGGGCTGGAGAAAACTGTCACTGAGAGTCACAGATTGCCTCCTTCGGGAACTGAGAGCACACTCACACCCCACCTACCATTTCCCAGAGAAGGGAATTCCGACAGTCGCGAGCAGCAAGCCCCCAGGGTTGAAAGGCCTCTGAGGCTGTGCTAGGGAGGTAATAAATGGAGTCCAAGTGACAGGGTGGCTTAACAGTTGGCTACTAGCCCAAAGGTTGAAAGTCTGCACCCTGTTACTCCCAGGGGGTAAAAAAAAATTGTGATCGTTTGCAGCTGTCAGATTTCAGCCTATGGGGCCAGTTCTATTCTGCCCTACCTGGTTTCTTATCTGTTGGAATTGCCTGACAGCAATGATTACTGGGGATGTGGAATGGGTGGATAATGTAAACCTCCTTATAAGCTAAACACCACCACCACCACTACCACCACCAAATTCCCATAGATGACACGTCTTTCCGTTTAGGTCTCTTGATTTGGAATGTTAAACGGCCAGATTTTTGCATTATGTTCAGGAGAAGTATTTATAAATATAAACATGAAAGAATTCCAATTCTACTTTCTTTAACAAAGACAAAAATGAAATGCAGTGAAGTATCTCAGAAAACATAAAATGGCCACAGTGAAGTGGAGCAGCACATCAATCTGACACTCAGTAAGTCACTGGGCAGCATACGTAGACCAAGAGCCAAACAACCCTCCTCCCCGCCCATCCCCACCCCCACCAAAACCAAAACTAAACAACAACAGCGATCTGAGCAAACACAGGAATATCCAGAGATTGAGGTATGAGGCCTTCTGCCCCAGCTGGTGCCTGGTCAGAGACATCTCTTTAATATACACACTAGATTTTTTGCTTCCAATGGCAGAAACCTAAAGAACCATTTGTGCCCTCGGTAAGAGCTTTTAATGGATTTTTTTTTAAGCTACACAAAATTAGGGCAGCAGAATTTTAATTATCCACGTGGCTCAGATTTTGGTAATTTAAGGTAAAAACTTTCCCGTGGGAATTTTCCCCTCACTCACTAAAAACATATCAAACACACACAATCAAAGTGTATTTCTATTTAAAACAATATCCAAAGAGGCTTTAAAAGACCCTAAGATATGCAGACTAAAAATAAGATCATAGTCAGCCTCCATTCTAATTATTCATTCTAAGTATTTGTGCACCTCCGGACATCTCTAAGAATGGGTGACCGTGGTGTGATCCTGAGTTTTGCGATAGCTCATACAAGGGTAGCGCTCCACTAAAGAGAACTAAATCAATGCCCCAAGCCATCATCATCATCATCCCAAGGGGAAAAAAGTCAATGATCAGAGGCAAAAGCCACCAAGACAAGTACCAGCAGCTGAGTGAATAATGCAATAAGCAGCAAAGTTCTATTTTGGTCAAAATTCTTTTGGCACAACAAGAAGCTTGGATGATGAGCTTGAGGATCTGTGATCATGATGTTTCTTATCTGATTACTATTAGTGTGTCTTCCACAATCGAAAGACTCAAACCTTTCAAGATGTAAACTATCCACTCCCCCTTAATTTGTTAAAAGCAAAATCAGAAAGAACCTGGTACAGTAACTGAATACTATAGAAGTTTCTGGTAGTTTAGCACTCTCCTCCTCAAATATATAAAAAGGGCTTCCTAAGATGACAAATCAAAACATTATAGAGAAAATAAATTTTATAAATGAATAAATTTTAAAAAGAAAAGAAATGGGCATTCCATCAGCCTGACAAGCCAAGACCTTGCCGAGAGAGGACAGCGTTGGGTCCCGGCCACGCAGGACAACCCCAGCAGTTTCTGACAAGCCCAGCCTGGAGTTCAAGGGCCCCTGCAGACATATAAGAAGGGCTTGCCAGCTCTCGGCAGTGACTCACTCCTTTTACCCTTTGTGCCATGCAGACCCGCCTTTTACCCTTTGTGCCATGCAGACCCGCTGGGGGTCTGTCCCCAGTGTACCCTGACTTAACTGCTAAATAAACCTCCTGTGCTGCTTCCTCCTGAAGGCAAAAGCAAAGCATTAACAATAAACAAAGATAAGAAGAAACAAAGTCAGTATCCACTGCGTACCCTTCTTCCCTGTTCCTCAGTGCGGTAAGCATGTCTGTATAAGCAAGAGAACACAGCTCCCGGAGTCATCATAAGTTCATTGGTCTCATTCCAGCCATGTGTGTGACAAAGACGAGAAGCATCTCCTTGGCACTTGCGGTACAACACAGGGTCCAGCCTACAAGGTCAAGAGTCACTATTTAACATACTTTTGTCCTCTCATACTTTTCATTCTAACAGTTGCTAAAGAACTTTTTTTTGGGGGGTGCATCACTGCTCTCCGGTGGTGGGAGGAGGAGGCCCAGCCCCACTGCTGGAATTGAACCTCCGTCCCAGTGGGCCGCAGTCCCGCGCACAACCACTACGCCACCCGGGCTCAGCCCTAAAGAACTTTTTTTTTTAAAAGATAACTTTATTGGGGGTTCTAACAGCTCTTACAACATTCCATACATCAAATGTTTCAAGCATACTTATATATATATATGTTACCATCATTATTTTCCGTAGTGTAGTGGTTATCACGTTCACCTAATATTTACATTCTCTTTGCACCCTTAGTATCAGCTCCTCATTTTATCCTCCCTCGCCCCACCCCGCTCACTACCCCTTGATAAATGATTATTATTTTCATATCTTACCACTGTCTCCCTCCCCCTACAGTTCCTCCCCACCCCCCTTTGCTAAAGAACTTTTATATGTGTTTTTCTAATCATGGAGTCTATCCCAACTGATAGTGACTCTCTACAGGGTTTCCAAGGCTATACATCTTTATGATCTTAACTGTCACCCTCTTAGGAGCCCTAGGGGCATAATGGTTACACAATGGGTTGGCTAAGCAGAAGGTCAGCAGTTCTAAATCACTAGCCACTCTTTGGGTGGCAGAATGGTGCTTTCTACTCCAGTAAAGAATTCACTGGAGTAGCTTAACCCTGCCACACAGCTTCACTGAGTCGGAAGCGACTCGATGGCAGTGAGCTTAGTTTCGCTTTAGTCTCTTTCTTACAGTGTGTACTCACTGATAATAACTTCCAGGGTAGTGGAAACAGCAGGACATGAAAGTACTGATGAGTTTTGTTCTTGCTGAATATTTTGTGGTATTCATGTTTAAAATTACTACAGATGATTTTTAGATTGACCTCAAGGATGCTCCTTTGCCTCAGCCAGACACCTAGTATCAGAATACTGGACTCAGTGCAACCATGCGTTGGCTGACACTGCAAAACTAGGGAATAGCCACCATCAGGCAATTCATTACTTTAATTTAGTAAATGCTTTTTCCCTAAGCACAAACCCCAGATGATGGAGCACATTCTACAAGATCAGAAAGTGGCAAGATACACAGAATCTCATTAAGCTTATTGCTTCCTTTCTAGTAAAACTGTTCTTCTTCCTTGTTTCTAGCAAATTAGTCTTACAACATTTTGGGCAAGCACATTTTTTAGATTATTATAAATTAATAGAGTGAATTAATAAATAAACACTATGATAAACAATAATATGAGATGAAAGCCAACACAGGAAATACCAGAAATGGAAAGAATAATCCAATAAACAGCAAAAAGATATATTCCTAGAAATTCCATTTTAAAAAAAGCAAAGACATTCACTTAAACACATGTTGGGTTATTCTCTGTAAGGAAATGTTTACATGATGGGCTTAGTGGCCTGGACAGTATGATTTACCTGATAGCAATAATGTTTTTTCTCAAAAGAGAAACATACAAACACCCTTTTGAGATTAAAGGTCTCCCCAACTACTCATTTTGTTAAAAAGCAAAATCAGACAGAAAGATCTTGTATAATTTATTGGTTGCTAGTTTATTATTATATTCATGAACACACTTGTCAACTTAAAAATACAACTTAACATTAAAGTGAATCTGGGGATAAGGCATTCATAATGAGCCAGCTACTTCTCTTCTCCAAATTAGACTAAGGAATGCTCACTTTGGTCTGCATTATGCTGTTAGCTTGGGGATTTGGGAGTGGTGGTGGTGGTGATATGTGTGTGTGATGAAATGAGAACAGAGAGACTAGCTTTTAATGAGTCACTTTTAGGAGTATGAAGTATTTTTTAGTTAAAATAACAAAACAAAAACGTTTTCTTCTAAAAAGTCATGATTTAGTTTTTATTTATTTATTTTTGGTTTTGGGGGGCATCACTGCCCTCTGGTGGTGGGAGTAGGAGGCCCAGTCTTGCTGCTAGAATTGAAACTCCAACCCAGTGGGCCGCAGTCCTGCGAACAACCACTACGCCACCGGGGCTCAGCTCAAAAGCCACGATTTTTTAAAAAGTAATTACTCGGTAATTTTTTGTCAATTTTGTTTGGATGGCATGAGCAAGTGTAGGGGAATTTCCACTAATTTTTCGGCAATCCTTTTCAAGTTCATTTCAGTGAAGAGAAATGAAGTACCAAATATACTTGAGTATAAGCGGATCTGATGATCAGTCGAGGAACCTAGTTTTACCACAAAACTGCATTAAACATGTGCTGAAAAACTCGGCTTATACTCGGTTTATGAATATAAACAGTAATTTCTAGTAAAGAATATGGATAAAATAAATAAGGAAATATCAAAAAGTTTACAGAAAAATGAAACAGAACTATTGCCGTATTAATCATCAGAAAGTAAGGGAATGCCCGAGGCCAGGGGTCAGCAAACTTTTGAGACTGAGACCGAAGAGCCAATCTTTTTTTTTTTGGGGGGGGCATCACTGCTCTCTGGTGGTGGTAGTAGGAGGCCCAGCCCCACTGCTGGAATTGAACCTCCGTCCCAGTGGGCTGCAGTCCCGCGCACAACCACTACGCCATCGGGGCTCAGCCCCGAAGAGCCAATCTTGTCCCTCCTAACAACATTAAAATCCCTCAAGAGTCTTATATATGTTTTTCAAACAAATGAAATCACCGTGATCTGAAATAACAGCCCTCAAATGTTTTCAATGCTCCTTCAGAGCCGCACGTTCACACTGAGAGAGCCGCATATGGCTTGTGAGACAGTTTGCAGACCACTGCCCAAGGCACACTGGTTTATAGAACTGACGCAGGAAGTAGCTGAACTGGAGAGTAGGAGGAGCAGCCTGATCCATTCCTGGCAGCTGTGGAGGTAGGAAGGGAACACAAGACTAGAAAAAAGAAGGGAAATGGTAGCCCTTAAATGATAAACTGGGGGCTGAGCCCCAGTGGCACAGTAGTTGTTCGCGGGCCTGCGGCCCACTGGGAGGGAGGTTCAATTCCAGCTCCACAGGAGCAAAGGCTGGGCCTCCTACTCCCACCACCAGAGGGCAGTGATGCCCCCCCCCAAAAAAAATGATAAACTGTATTTATAACCATTAGAAAAAGTGATATGAAACTATCTCAAAACACAGGGAATAGAAATTCCATACAATCCAGCAATACTTCTGCTGAATATAACCCTAGAGTAGTAAGAGCCATAATATGAATAGACAAATGCACTCCTGTGTTCACTACATCACTGTTCTCAAGAGCAAGAATTTGGAAACAGTCCAAATGCTCATTCATAAAAGAATGGTTAAAGAAAGAAATGTTGATAAACACACACAATGAAATACGATGAATCACTGAAAAACAGTAGCACAATTATGAAGCACCTCCTGGATTGGCTGCGGATGGAGAACACTCTGCTGAGTGATGTTAGTCCATCACAAAAGGACAAATATTGTGTGAGACCACTACTATAAGGATAAAAGCCAAGATGAAGATTTGCACACCAAAGGGGAACATGTGGAGGTTCCTGAAGGAAGGAAGGAAGGTGAGGGCAGGAAGATGAACCAACACCCCAGAAAAGCTTTGCATGGTGTAACTGAGAACAGAGGTTTCTGAGAGGGACAGAGAAACTAGGGGAAGGAGGGAAGGATAGAAAACAGGGATTGGTTAAGGGTTGATGAGTGGTTTAAACCGTTAAACACAGAACTGATAGTTTGAAATGTAACCACTCCCACACACACTTAATTCACAGTAAAAAATTATTTAAAAAGTAGATGGGATGATTGATTTAAATAATATACTGCAGATACTTGAGTATAAGCCAACCCAAGTATCAGCTGAGCACCTAATTTTTGTTTTTGTTTTTGTTTTGGGCATCACTGCTTTCCGGTGGTGGGAGTAGGAGGTCCAACCCCACTGCTGGAATTGAACCTCCGTCCCAGTGGGCCGCAGTCCCGTGCACAACCACTACGCCACCAGGGCTCAGCCCTGAGCACCTAATTTTACCACAAAAAAATTAAATTAAAAATATGCTTAAAAACTCGGCTTATGGGCTGAGCCCCGGTGGCGTAGTGGTTGTGCGCGGGACTGTGGCCCACTGGGATGGAGGTTCGATTCCAGCTCCTCAGAGCAAAGGCTGGGCCTCCTACTCCCATCACCTGAGGGCAGTGATGCCCCCCCCCAAAAAAAAAAGCCCAAACAAACTCGGCTTATACACGAGTATAGATGGTAAGTAGGATACTTAAATTCAACAGCTGGAAATGCTTAATATCAGTAAGTCTAAGAAAGATATTTTAAGGTGTAATTTAAGGCAAAATTTCTAACAAAACTCCAGCTAAACAAAGCAGATCATTTCTTGTTTCAACACTCAGACATGAATTTAATTTACAACTAAATATTAATAGTCAGTATTCTATATCCTATTTGTGTGAATAACAATTAGTCATAAGAAAAGAATTGTGATTAACAATCAAGACATACGGAAACAATCAATTCAATGGATCAATGAACCAAGTAAACATCACTCTCCACAATCTTGTGACCAGAAGAACTAGATGATTCTTGGCCACCACCACCAATTGCTCTATAAAAGGATCACATTAGAAGGCTCTAGATAGGGTGGGAGAAACACATAAAACAATGCACAAAGTCATCAAAGAGATTACTGTCTGGAGAGACATAGGTAGAACCCCAGAGACTACGACCCGTAGCCTACCCTTTGCTTTAGGAATGAACTAGAGGTACATTATCCACCCAAGGAAAGGAGGAGGAACAGAGACAGACAGACAAACAAAACATGAGGGGCTGAGATCAACAGGGGAAAAAAAGGGTAGTTGATGGTATATTGAGAGGACTGCTATGGAAGAGTTGAAACAGTGTCTATGAGTGAATGTAAAACTATAGCTCTTCACTTAATTCACAACGAAAAGTGTATATGTGTGTGTATATATACATATACAAAGTAAATTCATATATATACTCTTCCTCAAGTTCCACCCTACCACCTTTCTGCTAGTGGGATGGGAAGGGAAGAAAATCAACTTATCTGCTATTTAAAAGAACTTAAGAACTTTTTAGGGCAAAATAAATTCAATAGCTTTGAAGAGTTAAAGAAATAAAAACAAATCTCCTTACCAGTATAAATTAAAAAAAAATATCACAAAACTGCTTGATCACGCTCTTAAGGACAGATTGAAAAAAAGCAGGTGTTTTTCCTGATTCTATAGGTGTTAAGAGCGCTTCCTGGATAGATGCCTGTGGAACCTGAATTGTGATCCCGGCTTCTAAAGTCATGATGAACACAGGTGCTTGCTAGAAGACCTATAGTGAGTGCACCAAGCCTGAGAGCAACCGAATGAGGAACATGCCGGATCCAAACAGCACGTTTTAGCCATCTCAGAAACCAACAAAGACAAATTGCTACCAATTATTTCAAAACACAACAATGTTGATATATGCAAGAGAAGAGACTACAGCACATCCAAAATACTTACTTCCAATCTCGAGAGATGAAATATTGGAGCTCTAAGAGACGGTGTTCACAATCTTCCACCATTTTCTCGGTGTATAAATGCTCCATCAGACACGAGAGGATCCTGGCAAAGGGGGAAAATGGTAACGAGTTCTGACAACATAATCAGAACTCTTACAGCATAGGTATTTCCACAGTTTTCAGAAAAAGCCATTCAGCTGTTTTCCTAGGGCTAAAGGATTAAAAAACAAAATGATAAAGTCTCTCTCAAATTAACTGTGAGTCTTGTGTTTTACATCAATTTCAGAGCTGCTTAGAACATAGACTCAGCTTTCACGAAATCTGTACACAGCTGCTTAAAAGTTAATTATGAAATATTAAACTTGCTAATATGCACAAGAGAATCATACACTAACATCCCCTCACATGGCTTTACGAAACAACGATCAGTTTTGTTTTAGTCTCCCCTCACTTGCTGAATATTTTGAAGGAAATTCTAGAAAATGAAAAGTAATTTCATTTGTAAATACTTTACCATGTTTTTCTAAAACATGAGAACATAGTACCATCATCACACTGTACTAAACAAATATCCTTTTAGCATCATGTAATGTATCAGTTTTCAAATTTTTTTTTTTGTTGTTTGTTTGTTTGGGCATCACTGCTCTCCGGTGGTGGGAGTAGGAGGCCCAGTCCCACTGCTGGAATTGAACCTCCGTCCCAGTGGGCCGCAGTCCCGCGCACAACCACTACGCCACCGGGGCTCAGCCCAGTTTTCAAAATTTTCCATTCATCTCATGTCTTGTCACTTATCTTTTAATCTGTACTTTTTCTTCCTCCCTATCTCTCCCCCTCCCCATTTTCAGTTAGTGCAGTGTTTTTATAGCGATACATTTTCTCAATCAGTTTTAAGTGTGTTTGCCTGTCTTCACAGCCTCACAGAGCTGCTAGGAAACATCCGACTTTAAATCCCCTCCTACAGCATGGCAGAATGATGATGAACCTGGGCTGCATCTGGGTCACCGAGTTTTCCGACAGCTCGGAGCTATAAGGATACTTGCAGATACTATTAAGAACTTGCATGTTCTTTCTTACAACCTGGTTTTAAGGCCTGTTTTTACATAGTGTGGAGCAGGAAGCTAACACTTTACTCTACATTTATACAACTTTCCTAGATTGTGCATACAATACCGTCTTCACTCTGAAGCCCTCACCACAGCCTCCTACCACCATATTTTGCTTTCTATTTCAATAAATAACCACTTTCTAATGATTATCAAGCAGCCAATGGACAAATAAGACAATGAACAAATAAAGCATGTGTCACTTTATCCTGAAGGTTTCTCCCATTTTTATATGATCATTAAGCAACCTGATATATGATCAGTCCCTGCCCACACACACCACCTAAGTGTCTACGTGATCAATGAGGCAGCCCAAGTCTCAATTTTAGTACTATTCTTCAAAGCTGGTATGTGTTCCCATTCAGGAAAATTTTGAATGTGACGTTCAGTCAAAAGTCATGCCAAATACACAAATAGAAGAACCTACATTGGATCTCCAGATCTTATGTGTTTGCAGGCCGTCTGTATTACCGATTCACAGGCTTCATTCAAAGCTCTATCAATGCGATAATCTGCACCGGGATCAGTCTCCTGAATCAGTGTTTGAAGCTGGATTAAAATAATTTAAGAAA
>PVJH01023028.1:0-35608 GCA_004026705.1 Nesogale talazaci | reverse complement strand
ATCTTGCTTGCTGAAAATGAGGAGGGATTAAAGCACTTACTGATTGTGGCAGTCATGTGTTTATGTTAATTTTATGATTGAAATGTAGGGGTGGAGTCTAGCCTGTTAATCTGGAGATAGCCATCGAGTAGCCAATGAGCCTTCTATGTGGGCATGGCTTTCTCCTGAGACTTCTGGGAAATCTCACGATATTTCCCTCCTAAGATGAGAAGCTATCTTCCCCAGTTGTTGGGAGTTAGTCTCAGAGACAGGAATCGCGGAAAAGACAAACTGGTAGCGTCCGAAAAACTGGAGGAGCCGGCGGAGAGACCACATGGCTTTGCCCTGATGGAGCCAGACCTCTGAAGCTGGGGCGGCCAGAAGGAAACCACTGCCAGTGATGAGTTGCTTCTGCTGTTGATGGACACTGAGCCCTGGAAGCGAGGAGTCATGTGGAGACCACTGTCAGTGCCGGGACTCTGCACCCACTGACCTGTGATTTCATGAGTCAGAAGGAGAGTTTATAGACTGATTTCGGACATATGGGTTAAGATCGAACTTATGACTTTGACCTGGACTGAGCTGGGATGTTTTCTCAATGTCCTGTTCCTATTGTATATAAACCCTTTCCTTATATCTATATGCGTGTCTTTGAAATTTGTTCCTCTAGTCTACCCAGACTAACACACTGATGAAGATCAAGAAGCATAGTCTTCAGTATAGATTACAACTCAATGTAAAATGACCCAATTTCTCACAACTGTACCAATAGTTAGCATCATGATAAAGGAGAAAAAGTTGATGTTGTCGAGAATTTTGTTTTGCTTGGATCTATAATCAATGCTCATGGAAGCAGCAGTTATTAGAACATATTGCATTAGGAAATCTGTTCCACAGGACCTATTTAGAGTTCCCAAGAGCAAAAATATTGCTTTGAGGACTAAGGTGTGCCTGATTCAAGCCATGGACTCCTTTCATGGCTGCATATATGTGAAAAGTGAAATTTGAATAAGGAAGACTGAAGAAAGACAAATCAGCATATCTGAATTGTGGTGCTGGAGGAGAATATTGAAAATGCCATAGACTAATAAAAAGACAACTGATCTATGTTGGAAGAAGTAGGTCCAGAGGGCTCCTTAAAAGCAAGGATAGCAAGACTTACATACCTTGAACATATTGTCAAGAGAAATCAGTCTCTGAAGAAGAACATCATATTTGGCTAATTGAAGGGTCAGCAAAGGAGGGAAAGCCCCTCAATGAGATGGATTGACATGGACGGCATTAATGGACTCTGGCATGGGAACAGTTGTGAGGATGGTACAGGACTGTGCAGTGCTTTGTTTTGCTTTGTTGTATATAAGGTTGCTATGGGTCAGGGCCAACTTGATGATATTTAACAACCACAACAACTCCAGTAAATAGTTGCCATCTTGAAAACTCACATAACCAATCTCCCCTGTCCCCTGTTACTTCAGTTGATATTGGCTTAATGGCAGTGGGTTTTTAGTTTGATCTCTCCTGAGAGCGTGTGCAAAGTATCACAAGATGAAGTTCCCTCATGCTTGCTTTTAAGGAACATTTTGGCTGTACTTCTTGCAAGCCATATTTGTTTGTTTCTCTGGCAGTCTTCATGGTGTATTCAATATTCTTCACTAACATCATAATTCAAAAGCATCAGGGCTGAGCCCCGGTGGCGTAGTGGTTGTGCATGGGATGGAGGTTCAATTCTAGCAGCGGCTCCACAGAAGCAAAGTCTGGGCCTCCTACTCCCACCACCAAAGGGCAGTGATGCCCCAAAATTCAAAAACCAAAAAAAAAAAAAGCATCAATTATTCTTTCAACTTCATTATTCATTGTCCAAATTTCACATCTCCATGAGGTGATGGAAAGTTGAGCAGGTGAGCATAGCCACTATGGATAACATTTTAACACAAAGTCACATGAAAACACCTACCGTTTGATTGAGTTTATTCAAAATTCTCAAATATGCAAACTCCTCTGAATGACAGAGCAGATTAGTGGTTGCATGAAGAAAGAATTAGCTGCAAAGTGTATGGGGCATCTTTTTGGAGTGAAGGAAAGTTCTGAGGTGAGCCCTGGTGGAGCAGTGGTTGTGTGCGAGACTGCAGCCCACAATGTTGATGGTTCAAATCCAGCAGCAGCTCTCCAGGAGCAAGGCTGAATTTTCTACTCCCACCAGGACAGTGATGTGGAAAAAAAAAAAAGAAAAGTTCTGACTCTGAATTTTTGTCAATGGCTTCATGAATGTATAAATCTGTCCAAGCTCATCTAATTATGATATTACATGGAAATAACTTATTGTCTATGAATCACACTTCTACAAATATATAGCAAATGGGTAAACAAACTGTAGAATAAAGTCTGAGTACAAAATTGTGGGGTCCCAGTACAAAAGTGTTTAGTGCTATTGTACTTAGGGTTGCTATGGACTAGAGTCAATTTGATGGCATCTGTGTTAGTCAGGATTGACTAGGGAGACAAATCCAGGAAGACACTCAGAGAGTGTGTAAGAGAGACCCTTATATCAAAGAGCAATTGTGCACTAAGAAAGCAGCCCAGCCCAGCCCAGATCAAGCCCCTAAGTCCAGTATTTCTCTATATGTCAATATTAGTTCATAAATTCCTCTTTAGAGTCACACAGCCATGCAATGAGGCTGAATACAAAAAGATCACAGGTTAGTGGGTGGGAAGTTTTGTGAATTTAGTGGTGGTAGAAGCATCTCAGCATTGGCATGGGTCTTCATGTGACTCCTTCCATTCAGGGCTCTGGTTCTCTCAGCATAGGTCCGTGTGGCTTTCAATAAGAATGTATCACAGGGAATGTCTGTATCTGTCCTCTAGTCCACTATTTATCTCCACTGCACCTCCAAATGAAGTCATCAAACTTGACCTGATTGACAGGCTAGACTCCACTCCTTCCCAAGCTGACAGGACATTATGTAACTGCCACAGAGGACACCTTGTCAATTTGACACTTTTTGAAATCATTTTATTGAGGGCTACTATGAAGGGTAACACCTGTTTTATCTCCGCTCCTATTGTCTTATCCAATGTGCATAGCAATCTGATAGACTTCTGTTTGTTGTTCTTGTATCCTGTCACTCTGCCATATTCCTCTATTGCTTCCAGTACTGCCCTTTTGGAGCTTTTGGGGTCTTCCATATATAAAATCATATCATCTGCAAATAATGATAGTTTCACCTCTTCCTTCCCCAGGTGAATACCTCTGATGTCTTTTCTTTGCCTTATGCTGTTAGCTAAAACCTCCAGTACAATATTACTAAGAGTGGGGACAAGAGGCATCCTTGTCTGGTCCCCTTTTTTCAATGAGATTGTGTTTGTCCTTTCTCCTTTGCCTACTTCCTTGACTGTTGGCTTTTCCTATATAGCTTGTATTATCTTGAGGAATTTTCCTTCCATTCCTATCTTCTCAAGTGTCTTAAGCAGGAATTGATGTTGGACGTTGTGGAATGCTTTTCCTGCATCTATTGATATTATCATGTGGTTCTTAATAGTTTTTTTCATGTCAATGATACTACTGATCTTTCGTATGTTGAACCATCCTTGCATCCCTGATATGAACCCCACTTGGTCATGGTGAATTATTTGTTTTAGACACTTTTGTATTCTATTGGCCAGTATTTTATTTTATTTTTTATTTATTTATTTTTGGGGGCATCACTGCTCTCTGATGGTGGGAGTAGGAGGCCCAGCCCCACTGCTGGAATTGAACCTCTGTCCCTGGACCGCAGTCCCGCGCACAACCACTACGCCACCAGGGCTCAGCCCTGGCCAGTATTTTATTAAGAATGTTTGTTCATTAGGGATATTGGTCCGTAGTTCTCGATTCTTGTGGCCTCCTTGCCTGTCAACTTGACACTCTTGCATAACACTTTAGCTATATGTAATTTTTAAACAAAACAAGAATGAATCATATCTGTACCTAAATGGATAAAACTAAAATGCATGCAACCCAATATGTACCAAAGCCTCATTTAAATATAATATTCTTTTAAAAATACTTTTATTGGGAGCTCTTACATCTCTTATCACATTCCTTACATTCATCTAGTGTGTCAAGCACATTTGCACATATGCAACAATAATCATTTTCAAAGTATTCTCTTCCCACTTGAGCCTCTGATATCAGCTCCCCATTTCTTTTCCCTCCACCCCCACCCATCCTTCCTTACAAACCCTTGATAAGTTATAGATTATTATTTCCATATCTTGCATCATCCTCTGTCTTCCCTCACCCACTTTCCCCTTATTTGTCTCCCTGGGAAGGGGTTCTAATTGATCCTTGTGATCCCCCACCCTCCCCTAATCCTTCTGGTATCTCTACTCTCCTTGTTGGCCCTGCGGGATTTATTTATCTTGGGTTTCCTTTGTTGGGGGCTCTAGCAATGTGCATGTTCTGGTCTAATCCAATTTGTAAGGTAGAATTGAGGTCATGATAGTGGGGTGAAGGAAGCACCAAAGAACTAGAGGAAAGTTGTGTGTTTCATCGGTGTTACACTGCACCCTTATTGGCTCATCTTTTCCCTGTGACTCCTCTGAGGGGATATCCAATTTTATGCAGATGGATTTTGAATCTCTGCTCCATCTCCACCCCTACCCCCATCACCACCACCATTCACCTTGGATATGGTTTTGTTCTGGATCTTAGGTGCCTGATATCTGATCCCATCGACACCTCATGATCACACAAGCTGCTATGCTTCTTCCATGTGGTTTTTGTTGCTTTTGAGTTAGATGTCTGCTTGTTTATCTTCAAGTCTTTAAAACCCCAAACACTATATCATTTGATAGCCAGGCACCATCACTTTTCTTCACTGTATTTGCTTATGCCTCCATTTTGTCTTCAGTGATCATGTTGGGGAGGTGAATATAACATAATGCCAGATTGTTAGAACAAAGTATTCTTGTGTTAAAAGAGTACTTGAGTTGAGGCCCAATATCCATCTGCAACCATAATTCTTAGCATATAAATATGAGTATATAGTTCTATTTCCCTCTTGTTATATATGTAGTTTATACATGTACATTCCTGTACTTAGGCTTCTATAAATGTCCTTTGTCTCCTGGATCTTTCCTCTGTTTCCTTTTACTTTCCTCTTGTTCAGTCTTCCTTTGAGTTTAGTAATTCCTTGGTGCTACATTGCCCTTGATTAAGCCCTGCTAGTCATCCTATGTTCCTTCCTTTGATTATAGTTCACTTGTTGTCCTCTTGTCCCTGGGTTGGTTACTCCCACCTTCTTTCCTTTCTCCTACCTCCCCTTCTTCTGTACACCCCCCCCAAGCATTGATCCCACTTTTTTCATCTCTGAATCATTTACTCCACCTCTCTTACCTAGATAGTCATGTAGATACATTAATAAGTGCAAAAACCTGGCCAAGCCAAATAAAACAACAAAGGAAGTCAAAGCCAACAAAACAATAACAGCAACAACCTAAAACAAAAACAAAATAACAATCGCAAAAAGAAAGCCACTAACAAAAATGGAAAAGTCTATAATAAGTTCAAGGTCTGTTTGTTGATCTTTGCAAGTGTTTTCCAGTCAAGTGCCACAATCTGCCTCCAAAGTCTATTTTGGGCTTTGTTACTCTTTTCTCCCTCTGCTGCATGTCCTCATTGCCTCATCCCAGTGTGATGAGGCCAGATCATGCACTACTCTCACACTTGTATCTCCAGTGCCGTGGTTCAGTGAGGGATGCCATAACCCATGGTGGGGCCAGTCCTACAGTCCTCCCTGTGTGCTATATGCTCTGAGCAGGCACATTGTTCTCAGAGCTTTGTGGGCCAGGATGTCCTCTCCTCCCTCTCCATCTTTTCATTGCTCCAGTGTGCTCTAACCTGACACACCCCTCTTCCCAAGCTTTAGCCCCAGTGCTGTTCTCTGAAGTGCGTTCTTCTGAGCAGTAGGGGGGTGGGGCTAGCCCAGTAGACCTCTCTCTTGGTTCCCTGGTACAAGCTGGTATGTTGAATTCACGTCTTGGCACATCAGGTTGAAGCCTGTTTTCTCTCTCCCTCTCTGTGGGTGGTAAACATAATATTTTATAAGTGAACAGCACACTGATATTCTATCTCTAAAAATTTGCCATTAAGTAACACCTACATCTTAATCCTATGAATATATTCTCCCACCTATGAAAGTTTGTAAGCCAGCCACTTCATGCCTTTATCCTCCCAATTTGGAATATCCAGTTTCAATACTGCCCACTTACATAAACCCAGTGCTCTGTGGAAACAACGATATTCTTTTATGTAAGAATCTTCTTTCCAGATGAAACCTTGTGAGTCTGCATCCATAAGCAAAGTCAAATTAGGTCTTCCATAAAGTCTAGAGCAATATGCACTAGTTCACAGGCTCTAACATTTTCTCTTTATCTGGTTGGATTTGGTCATTTCAATGTGAGCTGCCTCACTTAGCCTCACCAGGGTACTCACTGGTTGCCCCATCTTTAGACCATGGGTACTGTTACAAATTGTCTGAGTCATAAACTTCAGACCATTCAACCTGCTCTCACCCTCTGACACATAGTTGTCAGTGTTTAAACGCAACCAAAACTCTATTGCTGCTTTTCTCCCACTTCCACTCAACAAGGGGATCCAGGTGGTCACCTAGCAAGCATTTCAGTCTGCCCACAGGCTCCATTAACATTCAGTCCTAGAGAAGAGAGTGTCTTCATGGTTCCATTTTTTTTCCAGCTTTTGGCAAAAACCATAAGTTCAAAATTCAAAAGACCAAAGGGTTCCTTTTGTTTCCCTTTAATCTGTCAACATCCGTCTAGGCAAGTCTCTTCACTTTCAAATGTCGTGGGCACTCAAGACACTGAAGGAGGCTTTTCAGAGCTTTCTTTGGAGGTGTGTCTTAAATCCATTTAAAGACCCAATTTTAATGACTTAAGGCCAGTTGGTCTTATAAGCTGTCTGTTTTCATACTTCCTGATAATATTTTCTGAAAAATCAATCATTATATCAACAAGCAGAAAAAAATCAATATAAACAAAGTAGAATCAGACATTAAACTCAATTCTTCTTAAAACAGTCAAGTTTTGATCCTTATGTAGCCTTTCTTAATCTGTCTTAATCTTTATATAAATTATTCTATTGTTATACAATATGGGATTAGATCTCTGCATCAAGCTAGAACCAGGTTTTCTGGCAGCCATTTTCACTAAGCAGCATGACTTCAGAGAAGTTCAAGAGATAATTTTGCCACCTGAGCTCAAGATTCACATATCACAATCATTTTTACAATTGCAGACAGGATTAACCAAAGATAATTTCTAGGAGTCAAAATTTTAAATTCCTACATTTTTTTTCCAGAAAACAGTTAGGTAAGCAGTGTGGTTTTACTTCACCCCAGCTAACCAAAGAAGAAAAATTATCATAAGGCAGAGGTCAAACAAGCATCCACTCTCCATCTTCATAATTTGTTACTTCACTCCCAAGGTACCATAATGTGTTAGTCAAGGTTGACTAGAGAAGCAAATCCTAGGAGACACTCCGTCTCAAAGAACATTGCACATTAAGAAAATATTCCATCCCAGTCCAGATCAAGTCCAACAGGAATGTCTCCTGGGGAATGTCTGCCTCTGGCCTCCAGACAAATTTCTCTGCTGTGTCTCCAAATGAAGTCATCAAGCTGTAACCTGATTGACAGGCCAGGCTCCACCCCTTCACAAGTTGACAGGAGATTATGTAATTGTCACAGCATCTACCAACAACAATAGTACAACATGAAAACATGAAGCCCCCCTCCTTTTTTAAGAAGAAGTGTAAACATTTTCCTTTATTCTATGTTCTTTCAGCTTTGTGTAGTGTAAACAGTGGGCACATTCAGCTGATAGCCAAAAGGCTAGAGGTTCGAGTCTGCCTCTTGTAAAGAAGACCTGGTGATATATTTCTGAAAAATCATCCATCAAAATACTATGTAGTGCACAGTTCGACTCTGACGTACTTGGTGTCATCATGAGTTGGATTTAATAGTTAACTTTTAGTGTGGTCTCTTTATGAACCGTCTCTTATGAACCTATCATGGTGTTAATTTGCTATTGAATTTCAGGCTTCCTTGATCCTAAAGATACTCTTGGGGCAAGTGCAGCCCCTCACAGACACACAGAGTCCCCATTCCCTTACTCCACATGTGTGTGGGCATGAAGGTCACTGGCTACAGCGCTATCCCCTACCGCAATTTCTATACTGATGCCCCTGAAAGTCAGCTCAATCATCTCCTTGTGCAACCCCCAGAAAAGAGGCAAATCACAAGAGTGTTACAACTTCTATGTCATCATAGTGAGTTTCTAAATAGTTTAAGGGGACGCTTGCCCCCACCAAGTCATTCCAAGTGTTCTGGGTGCTGCCAGTCTGAGACAAGAACAGTTTTACCCTGAAATACTGTGACACATACACACAACCTTGACCTTCCCTTCACCTTTGCTCAGCTGGTGGAGGGTGTCAGAAGTTGCTGGCAGCAGGATGACTGGAGTGCCAGAGGTTAGAAGTGACTGGCTGGGAATCCCATGCAGGGAGGCAAGCCCCTGGCAGATGCTGCATCGCTCATTTCCAAAACACATATTAAAGGTCAAATGATTAAACCAAGTATTGGCTCCTCTGAGCATGGACCCAAGCCACTGCTCTGGTCACACACCACGAAGCCAGTCCCTAATAGGATATTTATACATGGAATGCCAAGGAGCAATAACAATGAAGATGCTATCATAAGTCCACCTCTGGAGAATGATGGGCCTTTTCCAATCCCGTAAACAGGTATAGTCTTGGAAATTCACTGGGGCAGATTTATTCTGTCCTGTAGGATGACTAAGAGTTGGTCTCAACTCCACGGCAGAGTGTTGGTTTCCATAGGTACACTCAACAATGAGGATTAACTCACAAACAATATTGAGTGAAAGAAATTAGTCACAAAAGAAAACGTTGTTGTTGTTGTTGTTGGTAGGTGTCATCCAACTGGTTTCTACTCATGGTGACAAGGGAACAAAATAGCGCAATGTCCTGTGGCATTCTCAAAATTGTTCTGATTTTTCACCGACACTCTACTTTATCAAGCATGGTGTGCTTTTCCAGGTACTGATCTCTCCTGACACTGTGCCCCAAGTAGGCGAGATGAAGTCTCTTCATACTTGCTTCTAAAAAGCATTCTGGTTATACTTATAAGACAGATTTGTTTGCTCTTTTAGCCGTCTGTGGTACTTTCAGTAATCTTTGCCAGTACTTTAATTCAAATGCATTCATTCTTAGGTCTTCCTTATTTGGTGTCCAACTTTCATATGCATACAAGACAATTGAAAATGCCATGGTTGGGGTCAGGCCCAAGCCTTAGTCCTCAGAGTAACAACCTGCTTTTATACACTCTAAGGCGGTCTGTGCAGCAGACTTACTCAATGCAATATATTGCTTAGTTTGTTGACTGCTGCCTTCACTAGCAGATCCAAGCAAAGTGAAATCCTTGACAACTTCCATCTTTTCTCCATTTATCATGATGCTACCCATTTGTCTAGTTGTGAGGATTGTAGTTTCCTTTACACAAAGTTGAAATTCATAGTGAATGCTGTAATCCTTAATCTTCTGTCTTGGATAAAAACTGTTCTTTTGATCTCAGTTGGTTCATTATTATGCCACAGGGGTGAATTCATTTTCAGGTGTGCGGATGATTAAAGGACAACAGTCTTGGGAATCTCAAATGTCTCTGTCTAACCCATTAGCATAGCCTGTTTTATGATTTTAAGGTTTTCTCCATATTTCACCTCTCTATCCATTACCTTTAAATCTGAGTCTTTTCAGTATATTTGGTAGTGGTAAGTAGACACCAGCTATTTCTTCTGGTCTCAGAGTTGTGAGAACTGTTCCATTAGACCAGCAGTTTTCAACCTGTGGATCTCGACTACTTTGGTGGGGGGGGTGGCATGTTGTCTAACAACTCTTTCACAGGGATTGCCTATTTCCCATGGTTTTAGAGACTCCTGATTTCCAACAAACAAGGTTGTGACATCTCTTTATTGCAGGTTGTTAGTAAGCCTTCCTTTAATCCTGATGCCACATTCTTCTTCATATAATCCAGCTTCTCTGACTATTTACTTACCAGACAGATTGTATCATTATGGGGACTGGATACAACCCTGACACACAGCGTTCTTGATTTTGAACCATGCAGTATTTCTTTGTTCTTTTTGAAAGACTACCTCTTGATCCGTGTATAAGTTCAATGTAAGCAAAATAAAGTGTTCTGGAATTCCCATTCTTCTCAAGACTATCCATAGTTTGTTATGATCCACAGAGTTTCTGGCCTTGGCATAGTCAATGAAACACAAGTAGACATCTTTCTGGTATTTTCTTCTTTTACCTGACATCAGCAGTGCTATCCCTTTTTCCACATACTTTTCTCACCACTTGTCTATTAGTTTTCATAACATGGTGGTGTGTGCTACAATTATGCTGGAAATGTTGTCATTGATATTTCAAATGCCACTATGGTCACCCAAAATGTACAGGTTTTAGCAGAGTTTACAGACTGAGAACAGATTATGAAAAATGAATTGGCTGCCCAGTTTGGAGGAAATAGCTGCTGAAAACCTTATTTATTGTCAAATACTGAAGGACTAATGAATGGAAGGAGCACACTGTCAGATATAGGGCCTCTGGGTCAGAATGCACTCTAAATGAGACTGAAGACAAGTTGCTGTCTCAGAGTTGGCCATAGTGATGTAAATGGAGTAAAACTGGTGAGAGTGGTTTATCTTGGATTTTCATTTGCTGATGGGGCACAGCTCAAGTGACAAGAGATAGCTGCAGAAGTCTACTAGTATCAGAGCTTGGAATATACAAAATTTGAATCTAGGGAAAAAGAAAATTGCCAAAAATGAAATGGAACACATAAAGATGATAGGCCAGTCATTCGTGAGTTGAAATGAATTGATATTGTCCATTTTGACACAGAAAATCATGCAGTTAACTATTCTGGGAATGAAACAATCAAGAGGAAAGGCGATGTATCCATTGTCTAAAAAGACATTTATTTTTTAATGATTTTATTGGGAGTTTATACAACTCTTATCACAATCCATCCATTCATCCATCCATCCATCCATCCATCCATCCATCCATCCATTATGTCAAGCACATTTGTACATTTGGTGCCCTCATCATTCTCAAAACATTTGCTTTAGACTTGAGGGCCTGGTTTCAGCTCCTCATTTTTTCATCTCTCTCCCTCTTTCCCTGCTGATAATTTAAAGATCATTATTTTTCTATGTTTCACACTGGCTGATGTTGCCCCTCATCCAATTTTCTGTTGACCATTTCCCAGGGAGGGGGTTATACATGATCCTTGTAATTGGTTCCCCCTTTCAACTCTACTTTCCCTCCATTCTCCAGATATTGTTATTCCCAGCACTGATCCTGAACCGTTCTTCTGTCCTGGATTCCCCATGTTACCAATTCCTATCTGTACCAATGTACATCCTTCTGTCTAGCCACATTTGTAAGGTCAAATTGGGATCATGATAGTGAGGAAGGGAGGGGAAGAAGCATTTAAGAACTGGAGGAAAGTTGTATGTTTCATCATTGCTACACTGTACATTGTCTGGCTCATCTCCTCCCCGTGACTCTTTTGTAAGGGGGTGTCTAGTTGCCTACAGATGGGCTTTGGGTCCCCATTCTGCACTCCCCCTCATTCTCAATGATACGAATTTTTGTTATCTGATGCCCCATACCCGAACCCTTCAACACCTCATGATCTCACAGGCTGGTGTGCTTCTTCCATGTGGACTTGTTTCTCAGCTAGATGGCCGCTTGTTTACCTTCAAGCCTTTAAGACCCCAGATGCTATGTCTTTTGATAGTTGGGCACCATCAGCTTTCTTCACCACATTTGTTTATGCACCCATTTGTCTTCAGCAATTGTGTTGGGAAGGTGAGCATCATGGAATGCCAGTTTAATAGAACAAAGTGTTCCTGCATTGAGGGAGTACTTGAGTGGAGGCCCAATGTTCACCTGGTACCTTAATATGGAACCTAAAAGTCTATGCACATAGATTCATTTCCCCATCATCATATATAAATATATTTACATATGTACGTGCCTGTATTTAGACATCTATAAATATGCTTTGTCTCCTAGTTCTTTCCTTTATTCCTTTTACTTTCCTCTTGTCCCACTATCATGCTCAGCCTTCATTTGGGTTTCAGTAATTCCTCTTGGTTAGGATGTATTTTCATTGTTACAAATTGAACAAATTAAAGCATAGTGATTCATCACAAAAGCAGTATATCATATTGTTCATGATATATAAATATTGTGAAATATTTATTTCTCATTACAAATAAGTGAAATTTTGTCGTGCAGCAGGGGTAACAGACTTCATGCAGGGTACTCATGTGAATGTATCTGCATGTGAGTGGACCCGCCTGTAAAAAGATAAAGGAGCAGAGTCCCAGTTCCTAAGACCATTGGAAATATGTGTTTTCTGATGGCCTTAGGCAACCTCTGTGAAAGGATTGTTCAATCTCCAAAAGGGTTGCAACCCACAGGTTGACTCCTGCTGATCTAGAGGCTATTCTGCTTGGTAAAGTAGAGGGTCAGTGAAAAAAGAGGAAGACCCTTAATGAGATGAATTGACCTGCTGGCTGTAAAGATGGATTCAAATATAGGAAGGATAGTAAGAATGGTGCAGGGTGAGTAGCGTTTTGTTCTCTTGGACATGAGGTTACAATGACTTGAAACCAACTTGATGATTCACAACAACAATAAAAAACACTCCCCTTTTAAACCCCATAACCGTGAGTATTGTCTGAGTTCTGTGTAGCTATTGCAATGAATTATTGAACCCAGCAGAGAAGTAGAAGGTGCCATGGAATGGACAGTTGGTATGAGAATTTGTCACAAGATTGGCGGGTAGAGTCCTGTTTGACTGCTGCCTTATTGTCCTCAGGCTTGGACTATTGAGAGTGATCTTCTTCCCCACAGTTGAAGTTAAGTAGGCCAGGTAATTTGCCAATCGTTCTTACACCATCTCTCCCTACTGCATGAAGGGATTTACCCGCAAGAGGAGGGAAGATAGCCATATTACAAATAGAGTCAAAGCTAAGAAAAGGAGATAGGAAGATAAAGAGAGTGACTTGAAAACTGTGTGCCTTTGGATTCAATCATACCAAGACTTTTCAGTTCTTCGATGTTATCATTTAGAATTCTGCTGTATGCAACAGCTCTCCTATTATGAAATAAAGCTTGTTTAAGGGACTGAAAGTGGGTGACTCAACAATTGGCTCATACCTGAAGAATATAGGAGTAGATTTATTGTTAGTGTAGCTGAAAACAGGTCCTGTGTGATACCACCAGGATCTACCTCTTGGGTTTCCTTTCTTAGGGCTGACTCCACCTTCAAGTTGAACATGAATCAGACAGTAATCTGAGTGGCAGATCTTTAGTTTGCTCAAAATATGCTTATGTTTTTTTGACATGGTTGCCAGGGTTCCTCACTCCAACGTTCATGTTTGCATTATCTCTTTAAGATGAAGTATTCCCTCGGAAACCTACCTCTTTTCCTCTACCAATTCTCTTGTGATCCTTTATTCCCAAGTGTCGTTGTAGGAAAGCACAGACTCGGGTTGTACAGCCCCCAAACACCCCAATTCAACAAAAACCTCACTCACTGTCCTATTGCTATCATAATTTTTCTCCTTTAAATTATGCTATTTCATTAAGCTTCCTTTTTGCTTTTTCTCAATACAACTTCCTGAGATTTAAAAATGCTGCAGCTTGTCTTCCTTCTTCCCAATATAATGCATGTGAGCTGTTTAGAATAATGTCTGGGTATGGCGTATTCAACTAGTAGCAATAATGATTGTGAGGATGATGATGGCCAGGATGATGGTGATAATAATATTGACATAGCACCACTCCTTTGAGAAAATTCTGTCACTGTTTCCAATGATGACTCAAATGTCCTCATCTCTTACCGTTCTATTTTCGATTGAAAAGAGACCATTTGTATTTTGTTCTGGAAATAATCAGTGACTCAGCAAAGAATGCTTTAAAAGCCTCATTGACTTTTCACTTTGTTTCTTTAAGCCTAGCTACACATTTCTTTTTCCCATCCAAGGCTTCTTAAAGCCCTAATGACATTCATACATGTTACTATGCACAGCTGGTTTGGATACAGGAACAGGATTCATTTTTAACATAAAATCACTTTCTTGGGCTGAGCCCCGGTGGCGCAGTGGTTGTGTGCAGGACTGTGAACCACAGGGTTGGCGGTTCAAATGCAGCAGCAGCTCTCCAGGAGCAAGGTTGGGCCTCCTATTCCCACCAGGGGGCAGTGATGCCTCACTCCAAAATCTTTCTTTTTTATCGATAAGTGTAGTCTCAAATATAACTCCAAGTCACCTGAACAAATCTACTGAAAATTGAAGGGAACAGTTAGTAAATGAGTGGTTTTGAAAGAAAAGTGTGAAATAATTGATTTTATTGTTTGGAATATATATATAATTTCAAACAATCATATATGTATGTATATAGACATGCATACATACATATATCTTTTTTAAGTGGGATGACAGTTTTTTCCCCCTTAAGTGGACACAGATCAGCTGTTCTTACAGAGCTTATGAGGCCTGAAGCCTGAGGGCAAATACTTGATGTGGGGCAGTTAAAAAGTGGCAGGTGGACTGGTGGAAACAGCACAGAACTAGTTTGTATTAACAGCCAGCTCAGTATCTACATCTTGGTATGTTCTAATAATAAGTTTTAGATATATGACTTGGGTTACAAAATATCAATTTAAGAAAGAGTTTTAATTACTTGGTGGGCAGAGATTTGGAAGTGAAGAGGTCCTGCTCTGGACTCTGGATGGTGTCTGAACTTCATGCCTAAAATGAACCTGGTCCCTATTCCTGTGCTGGGATCTAGTCACATTAATGATTAAATCAAATCAAAGATTTGATTAAATTAAATCAAAGATGGATCCCTAATTTGCAATCTGCTGTCCAGCCTGTCTCACACCATCTTCCAGGATTTCTTTCCTCCCCCTCTGTTTGAGCACCAAAAACTCCCATGGTCCACTTTAATGAAGGGGGCTCCCCTACGTTTGTTTCTACTTTCCTCTTTTGTGCGCCCCTGCCCAAAGGTATTCAATAGGCACCAGGATCTTATTTGGAACTGCTCACTAGAAATGACCCAACTTGTTGGGGCTAGTTATAATTGGTTTTCTTTCCTCTGATTCTACCTGCTTCACACAACCTTCTAGTGCCTGCTAAGTGAAAGGTCTTTCAAAGTTTAATCCAGGAGATTGTGGCTCACTAACCCTTTGCCACCAAGTCAATTGTAACTCACACTGTCTCTATAGGACAGAATAGGTTTCCCATGGGTTTCCCAAGGCTGTAATCCTTAGAGAAGCAGACGGCCACATGTCTCTTTCCCAGAGTGACTGACGAATGCAAACCATTGACCTTTAAATTGACAGTCGAGACCTTCAGCCACTGGATCATCAGATCTCTTCCACAAGAGACACTTTTACCTTCCAGTCCAATTGATTAGAATTTTACTGTTATCTTTCAAAAGGACAGAGATTCCTGCTTTCTGGCAGAGAAAAATATCTCAGGGTGTTTCTGAGTTGTGTCAAGCAGGTACCACTGCCAGCAGGGAGAGCAACTTTTTAAAGTAGGCTCACATACACAGTAGGACTTCAGAAGTTCATGGGACATTTATTTTCATGAACCTTCCATTCCACTTTCTACAAATTTTCTGAAAGCCCCCATGTATGTTTTAAAAGACGTTCTTCCACGAAAAGAACCTAAAAAAAACAAATACTGTACATTGTCATCTTTTTCAACTTCTGCTTCTTTTGTAATTTTTTTCTTTTAAAAAATTGCCTATGCTCTTGTAGAATCTAAACAATCAGAAGAGAAAGGAGATCCTGGGAAAAGACTTTGCTCTTTGGCAGTGATGGTGGAAAAGACAGACAAGCAGATTGCGAGTGCGTGGTGCATCTCTGGGTACAGATGCTGAGAGAGGAACTTCTTCACACAAGGAGGAGAAGAACATTGGAGCTGTAGGTGCATTTCTGACTTCTGGCAGACTGTGGGGGGATTCTGACTGTTTGACCAAAGAATCCAGAACTCTATCACCTGCTCTTCTGTGGTGTCTACCTGTTTCTTTCACTTCCAATACTCACCCACCAGCCCCAGGCATGCTGTCTGCAAAAAGGGACTCAATCACTTATTTATTGCGACTTTATCTTTCTGCTTTCTTTTGAACTACTTAATTTCAGACTTTTGGGGTTACCCTTGGCCCCATGAGGAATTATTAATTCAATTTTCCAAATTAGAGAATTGAGAATCAGAGATGCTAAGTCATTTGCCCAAGGTCATGCAGCCAAGCACTATAGTGTCAGAGGTAGCTGACTCAAAGTTCCTACCCTTGCTATAAACACTCTCATTGCCATCAAATCAATCCTGACTCATGACAATCCATTATGTCAGGATTGAACTTCCTCTGTGGGTTTGCAAGACTGAAACTCTTTGTGGAGTTGAAAGCTTCATCTTTCTCCAGAGGAGTGACTGGTGGTTTTGAAAGACTGACCTTGTGGTTAGTAGCCCAATTCAAAACCACTATGCCACTAGGGTTCCTTGCTGCAAAACAGTGGTGCTATTTATTCTCCAGCTCTGCCAGTTAGTTAGTAGGAAGTGAGAAAGGCCATGGCGAGGTAGAAAGCACCTTAGACTCCTCAGTCTCACATTGATGTTTGTGCCTCTTTCTGCCACAGACAACGGAAGGGCTCTGCTGGAGGCTTCCTATGTTTCTAAGACCATTCAAGTACTCAGGTGATCTTTTACCTTTGTGCTTTCTATATTTACAGAAACCATGAACTCATAGTCCTTAATCTCAGATTTAACCTCCTTGGGCATATACTGCCCCCTTTGATCCCCAGTGATTGCTTACCTCCCTAGTGTTACTGTTCCTCTTCTAGATGAACTTCTTTTGGGACTGACAGTTGAACCATGGGGTGAGTTCCATTTGAGACCAGAAGGATGACCAAGGGCCATGATCTTCAGGGTTCCACCAATCTCTTTTGAGCTAGTAATCTTGGTGAGGTTTTTTTCGTTTGTTTGTTTGTTTTGCATCACTGCCCTGGTGGAAGTAGGAAGCCGAACCCAGCCTTGCTCCTGGATCCAGCCTTTGCTGGATTTGAACCGTCAACCCTATGGGCTGCAGCCCCTCAAAGAACCACTATGCCACCAGGGCTCAGCTTGTAATCTTGGTCTTTTAAAAAGATTTTGAGTCTTGTTCTGATTTTCCTCCCTCTCTATACAAGACTTTCTAATGTGGACCTCTTTCACCATGTAGTTCTTCTGGTCTCTGGGTTGTAGAGATTGATGTTTACGTGGCCCATGAGATCAGAGGACTACTCAGTTCCACACGCCTTAGATTTCCATCGCACTTCTTTCCCCCAGACATCTTAGAAGGCCACTCAAGAGCTTTTAAGAGCCTAATTGCTACTTATCAAAATAGGATGTGAAACATTTTCTTGGTGGCCAATTTTATGCCAATTAGCCTTGATGTCCCCCCAAACTGTTACATTTCTAAGCCCGCAGTTCCAGTTATTCATTTCTTCAAGGTGTGGTCATGTCCAAGAAATCTTACTAACTTTGCCTCCAAGTGATCCACTCTATTTATAATATATTGCAGCAAAGATAATGCACATGGACAAATATCTGCAGTCAACTTACCTACACTTATGAGTATTCTCCTACCTTCCTTCCATGCCATTCTACCTGGCTGTCTATCCGTGTATTACCTTATAGTTGTAAGCCTGTGTCTATACTAATTGTAGGTGGTGCATATACAACTTCTGTTATCTTTAACTGTTGTACTCCTTTCAATATTTTCCCAGGACTACATCTTTTATTTGGGTGACCTCCCTCTTTTGTATATTGCCTCCCCCTTCACTCAAGCTAACACACATATTCTCCCTAGCCAGTCATTTACCCTCCTCCCTTCTTCCCTGGTGACATAGTGGGTGATGAGTTGGACTGCTTACCACAGTCCACACTACTTACACAGCTCCCTTAATGAGCTCCAGCCTCAGAAACTCACGGAGACAGTTCTGTTCTGTCCTATGGGATTTCTGTGAACCAGAATCAACTCCTTGAGTTTCCTGGGCAAGTGGACTCGCGCCCCCCCCCCCCACCGATCCCGGCTCCATTTCTGCTAACCATCAAAGCATCAAAGATTGTTACTTTTTGTGTGAAAAACTTTTCCTGACTTTTGACAATAGTGGTCTTAAATAATAGCAGTCCTCTTGTGAGTGACTAATTTTGCTCAGCCTAAGATCTTCTATTCATTCATATTAGGAAGTGTTTTGCAGCTTCATTGTTAGCCTTTGAAGTTGTATAGTATTTCATGTGTGGACCTACTGTAGTTTATACATGCTTCCATTGTGGGGCATTTAGGTTGCTGTGATCCTTTTGCCATGGTGAATACAGCTGTGATGAACATGGGTGTGCATCTCTCTAGTAACATGGTGGCTCTTATTTTTCTAGATCAGTGGTTCTCAACTCTCCTAATGCTGCGACCCTTTAATACAGCTCCTCATGTTGTGGTGACCACCCCCCCCCCCACCAACCACAAAGTTATTTTCATTGCTACTTCATAACTGTAATTTTGATACTGTTATGAATAGGGTGACCTCTGTGAAAGGGTCATTTGACCCCCAAAGGAGTCGTGGACCACAGGTTGAGAAACACTATTCTGGACCGTATAACAAGTAGAGAAATTGCCAGGCTACATTTCTATCTCCAGATCTTAAAGGGAGTACCATACTACTCTCCCCAGTGGCTGAACCATTATGCTGTCCCACCAGTAATGTTCCAGTCTCTCTTACCTTCATCAGCAGTTGGGTTATTTTCCTGAATTTGGCTATGGCAGCTGGAGTGAGGTGATATCTAGCTATTTTGGGCTGCATCTCTCAGATGCCTGATAAACATATGCAGACACTTTATATGTTGGTGGGCTGCTTAAATGTCTTTTTTGATAAAGCTTCTCTTTAAATCCTCCATGACAGTTTTCGGTTCTCCCACACAATAAAAATATTGGACAATAATCTTTGTCAAGTTACTTTCCCTTAGTTCCTTTATTAAAACACACTTGATTGCGCTGACTGTACACATGAATGGACCACAAAATAATCAGAAAGGCCAGGGGCCCTGGTCCCCTCTGCAGATGTCACAAATAGATAGTCATGGCCGAGACACATCCTACCATTATAGTCCAATCTGATGATTCTGATTCAAAACCTATGGATTCAAGGTTCTACAATGACTGAGACATCATTCTTTACTCATCCATAAAAGCAATTTTATTAATCATTGTCTCTCAAGGTGTAGATTGACAGGAGATCATGTGAGAAGCGTAAGATCTTTTGAGCATCTTTGTAAAATTTTAAAACCACTGATTTGGATCTCTTTTCTGTTCCCTATATTCTCCATGCCACTTTTTTCTTAACACTGGAGATGCTGTTTTCTTAAGAAATGCACTAGGAGGGGAAGTACAGCATGAGTCTACTGAGGTAAGTGTAAGCAACTCGGTAGGTATAGAAGAGAAGCCTCCTATAACATAATAGTTGGTTAGAGATCTAGGGAAAGGGGAAGAGGTGGGACCAAGCCCAGGGAGATACATGTTGGGTATAGCACAGGAAGGGAGAAGGATGGAGGGGGGAGGGGGAAAAAGGGGGTTTGAAAGTGAAAGAATTGTTATTTTTTCATACTGTACACTGTGTACAACATGTCCCAACACTCGCTTTCCTGTTGTCCGTGTCCCAGAGAGGAGGCTATGTGTAGAGCTCGGAAGTTTCTATTCTATTCCTTTATTAATCACTGTCTCTCAAGGTATAGATTGACAGGAAATCATGTGAGAAGTGTAAGATCTTTTGAGCATCTTTGTAAATTTTTAAAACCACTGATTTGGATCTCTTTTCTGTTCCCTGTATTCTCCATGCCACTTTTTCTTAACACTGGAGACGCTGTTTTCTTAAGAAATGCACTAGGAGGGGAAGTACAGCATGAGTCCACTGACTATTCCTTTCTATTCCTCCATCCAATTTGTAAATTACTAAGGGTTCAAGGGGAAGGTGGGAGGAAGGGCAATATAGGGAGCTGATACTGGGAGCCTGGAGGGAGGGAGGATGTTTTGAGAGTGATGATGGCAATGGGTGCGTAAATGTGGCCTGCATACAATTGATGTTGGTATGGATTGTGTTGGGAGTTGTATGGGCCCCCGATAAAATGATTCATTAAAAAAAGGGGGGAGGGAGGGGAAAGGGGAGGGTTTTGTTTTTGTTTTTTTTAAAGAGGAGCTTGTACCAAGGGCTCAAGTGGAAAATGTTTGGAAATGTATGTGGCAGCATGTGTGCAAATGTGCTTGATACAAATGATATACTGAATATTGTAGTAGCTGTAAGAGCACCTAATAAAATTATTTAAAAAAATCAAAAAAATAAAAATTAAATTAAAAAAAGAAAGTGAAAGGATAATGGAGGGAGCAGAACACTAACCCATCCAGGGGGAGAATATGGGTCTTTCTCCACAGAAGTTGGAGTGGGCGTGCAGATCCTACCATGAAGCACCCAACTGTGAAGACAGCGTGGACCCATAAAAGGAAGCATGAAAAGAGAGAGCTGCAGGGCTGGCCACAACCAGAGCCAGACTGACTCCCTCAATGCAAGTGGATGTGGAGAGGGGCCAGCATGCTGCACCCACAATGAGACAGGTGGACACAGGGGAAGAGAAAGAGAGCAGGTCCATCGCCTGGGGCTGGCCCAACCCCTGCCCACGATGCTCAGAGAACTACGCCCCTGCGGGGACTTAAGCCACAGGAGCTGGGGGTGGGGGTTGGGGCAGGACTGGGCAAACAACAACAGGGCTTGTCACACTGTCTCCCTCAGGAAGAAGACAATGGCAGAGGACATTTTGGAGGTCACATGATGGGGAAGCAATGCTGTCTGAGGTCCCCAAATGGACTGAATCAAGAAGGGGACACGCCTGGATGGACTGTCTGGAGGGGAGACTGACTGGACCGGTGTTCCTGGGGGATGCGGGGGAGAGGGGAGAGAAAGGGGGGCATAGATAGGCTCAGAGACAGGGAAACAACAAGCTGTCCACAATCGGTGGGAGGAGGGTGTGGGAGACCTGGTAGGGCCAAAGTAAGGGCAATGTAACAGAGAGGAAGTTCTGAAACTCAAATGAAGGTGAAGCATGAGAGTGGGACAGGGGAAGGCAGAAGGAAATAGAGGAAGGTACTAGAAGGCAAAGAGCACTTGTAGAGGCCTAAACACAGCCATACATATATGTAAATATAATTATCTATGATAAGGTGGAAATAAGTTCAGGTATATATAGTTATAGGTTTAGTACTAAGGTAGAAGCTGGACCTTGGGCCCCCACCCAGGCACTCCCTCAATGCAAGAACACTTTGTTCTATGAATCTGATATTCCATGATGCTCACTGGCTCAATACAATCACTGAAGTCAAATAGGTAGGTCCATAAGCAAATGTGATGAAGAAAACAGATGGCACCCAGATATCAAAGAATATAGGGTCTGGGGTCTCAAAGCCTGAAGATAAACAAGTGGCGTTCTAGTTGAGAAGTATCCAAGCCCACACAGAAGAAGCACACCAGCCAGTGTGGCTACGAGGTGTCAAAAGGATCAGGTCTCAGGTATCAAGTGGGAAAAACTGCATCACTGTGTAGGCATCTTCCTGACATGATCACTGAGGACAGGTGGGGTCATGAGCAAGGGTGGTAAAGATAAATGATGATACTTGGCTATCAAAATATACAGTGTCTGAGATCTTAAAGGCTCGAGGATGACCAAATGGAGCAAGAAAACCCACCATAGAAGAAGCACACCAGCCAGTGTGACCATGAGGTTTAGAAAGAACCAGGTATCGGGCATCAAAAATCATATCATTATATGCCCACCCTCCCGACATGATCACTGAGAACAAAAGGGTGCAGAGACAGACAGAGCAGAGGAAACTGATGGCACCCAGCCATCAAACAATAAAGTATCTGGGATCTTAACGGCTTGAAGGTGAACAAGTGGCCATCTGGCACAGAAGCAGCAAAGCCCTCATGGAAGAAGCACACCAGCCTTTGAAGTCACGAGGGGTTGAAGAGAGCAGATATCAAACATCAAAGAACAAGAATCACATGGCTCAGAATGAGGGGGAGAGCAGGGAGGGGATCCAAGGCCCACTTGTGGGTAATTGGACACCCCCTTATGGGGAGTCACGGGGAAGAGATGGGCCAGTCAATGTGCAGTGAGGTAGCAATGAAGCATACAACTTCCTCTAGTTCCTGAAGGCTTCTTCCTCACAACTATCTTGCTTCCAATTCTACCTTACAGATTCATATAGACTGGAGGCGGTACAGTGGTAGAGATGGGAATTGGAAATACAGCGAGCCCAGGACAGATGAACCTCTCAGGGCCAGTGGTGAGAGTGGAGTTATCGGATGGGTGGAGAGAAGGTGGGGTAGAGAGACGGAGCCAACTACAAGGATCTACACATAACCTCAGTGGATGAGGGGATAGGTAGGGCAAAACAATAATAATTTATAAAGTAATGAGGCCTGGGGGGGGGGGCAGGGTGAACAAGGATGGAGGAGATGAGAAGCTGATATCAAGGGTCCAAGTGGAAAAGGGATATTTGGAGAATGATATTGGCAGCAGGCATGTGAAGGTGCTTAGCACAGAATATGGAACTATGTATTGTGAAAAGCGATGGACAAGCCCTCAATAAAATGATTAAAAGAAAAGAAATATACTAGGAACAGGCAGATTACACTACTGACCTAATTACATGGGTTACATGGTGGCAAACAGGGTGGAACAAGACTCAGGCATGTTGTTCTCAGTTTTTGCTGCTTTAAACTTGCCAACTTCCTGCCCACCCTCTGAGTCTTGACTTTTTATTTCTCATCTCAAACTCCTGCTTTTCAATTCTTATGGTACCCAGCTGCTACCACGCATGAGGGCCAAGGGCTGTTTGATTTCTTTTAGAAAATTAGAATCTCACAAAATGATAGGATTCCATGAAATGAGGAGTCTTTGGTCCATTAACAAGGGCGTGTACTACAATTGAGAGGTAGATTAATGGCGCACCTGCACCTCCTGTGTAGAGCCATGCGCTCTGCAATCCTGCTTCCTGCTGCTGGGGAAGCCGAGTCTAGTATAAATACTCTGAGAGGATGGGGCCTGGAGGCTGCGGGAGGTGAGAGGATGATAATCATGGGTGACCAGCAGCAGCTTGATAAGGGAGTGCATCCAAGAGAGTTAGGGTGGGAGACCACGGCACTTACCAGGGAGGAGAAACCTATTGCCATGCTGAAAGGGTCAAGATAAGGTGCCCAAGCCTGGAGGCAATTTTGTGCTTGAAAGGTAGAGTCGCTGAGAAAATTGACCCTCCAGACCAGGGGTCGGCAAACTCGTGAGACCGAAGAGCCAGTCCTGCCCCTCCTAACAACTTTAAAATCACTCAAGAGTCTTAAATATATTCTTTTTCCCCAAACAAATGAAATCGCCGTGATAGGAAAGAATAACCTTTAAATGTTTTCAATGTGACTTCAGAGCCGCATGTTCAACCTGAAAGAGCCGCATACGGCCATGAGGCGCAGTGTGGCAACCACAGCTCTAGACCAGATACTCTAGGAGTCAGGAATCAGGCTGTGCACAATGCTTGTGGACATGGGCTTTCCTAGTGGCTTCCATTTCCCAACAGGGAACTGAGAGCTCTTCTATCTATTGGCCACTGACCAAGATCATGTTGCTAAGAGGGTAAGGTGAGTGTCAGGGCAAAAATGAATCATTGCTCACTCATGGGCTCACGGTCTTCGAATCAATGCTGACTTACAATGACTTTACAGAACTGCCACAGTGGGTTTCTGAGATCTAACTTTTTACAGGTGAAGAAAGCCCTGTCTTCCTTCCACAAAGCCACTGGTGGTTTTGAACTATGCACTCTGGTGGCTTAGTGATTCCCAGTTGGGCTGTAAGCTAGAAGAAGCATTCTGTGATCTCAGGATCATGGCTTCAGTTGTATGCGGCCTTGGTCATAGTAAGTAAGATGTGTGACCCAATGGGGAGAGCAGTATGTGACCTGCGATAGATAAGTGAGATTTCAGTAGAGAAATATTGGGGGAAATAATTCAGATACACAGAACAGCATAAGTGAAAACACTCTAGGACATGTCAGCTGTACTTGGCGAGTGATCAACAGTTGAATATGGTGGGAGCCTGATTTTCTAATGAGAAAGCAGAGAAAAGATATAGTTGGCCAATAGTTGACTTAGTTTCCAATGGCGTCGTTGGTACCTGGACCTTAGTGAAAACGGTATAGTCCTTTCTGAAGAATCTGTACTGGGCAACATGGAAGACTACGTTAGCTCCTCCTGAAACTCAACTATGTTGCTGTTCCTTTTAGGTGACATTGAGCTGGCTTTGACTTGTGGTGACAAAATGAAATGCTACCGGGTCTTGTGCCACCCTCACAATCCTTGTTGTTTTAGGACATTACAAGAGACCATCATTTTTTAAATGGGGGAGAGGGAATTATTAGCAAGTAGAGGTGAGAGGAAAGGAGACAACAGTGTCAAAGTTTGGATTCTGAGAAGTGGGTAGATGAATGGTCATTTGTTTAGCAAGTCAGGGCAGCTGAATCTTAATTGCGGCAAGGAATGCTGAGAAAAATACAACTTATGTCCCAGAATGCTGAAAAGCCTCAGGAACTGACAGGATTTGGAATGTGTGAAATTGAGGACTGGATGAAAGCTGTTTCTGCAGCAGTTAGCACGGGTTTTCATTTCCCATTTCACACCACTAGGTAAGTTCCTTCTCCCACCCCTGAAGAAGTCTAGAGTCTCATTCTCAGGACAGAGCAAAAGAGAAAGTGCTGACTTGAGAGACATGGCTGATAGTGGAGGCTAGAATTACTAGACTGACAACAAATGGATTAAATACATTTTTACTGAATGGAAGCTAGAGACCCTTCCTGGCCTACCTTCCCACAAAACCTTTTTCTCTTGTTCCTGAAATGTTGGCAGTCAGATTTCTACCTTCCAGATACTGGAAAACAACAAGCTTGAAAGGAAAGACCTAAAGGTAGTTTCTGAACAAAGACCTGCCAATGTCCATTTACAGGAAAGCTAAAGCGGACAAGCCTCAAAAAGTGTCACTTACTCTTAATTGTGATAGGCAACCAAGATTCATGAGTCACCTGAGTAAATCCTCTAACATGGAAGAAAGAGAAGCAGTTTGGAGGATAAAGAAACACTGTAGGAAAGTGAAAAATTAAAAAAAAATGACTTATCATTAATATCCTCAAATAGTAAGAAACCACGTGGTAACCATTAGTGACAGAGTCCTTATAAACAGAAGCATTCAGATGACAAGGAAGAGCTTTTGGGAATTAACAACATGGTATAAGAAATAAAAATCCAATAGAAAGTTTGAAAGATAAAGTCAAAGATATCTGTCAGAACTGAAACAAAAGACAATAAGGTAAGGGAGGAAAATAGAAGAGAAAGTGATTAGGATGATCAGTCTAGAAGATCTAATATTCTAGAACCAAACATATTAAATAGCAAGATTAAAGACACACAGAAGAGGAAATAATCAAATAGTCTAAGAGGATTTTCCTGGAGTGGAAGATATTAGTTTCATGATGAAAAAAGGCTATCTGAATGATGAACACATCACTCAGAAAGGAATGGGCATTTCTCTATGCTGTGAACATGTGGAGATAAAGAAAAGATACTAATTTGTCCACAAACGAATAAAAGTCTGCATATAAATTCAGTCTTTGCAGTTTTCTCAACAGCAACATTAAAAGATGTGGATAATGGAAGTGATTTCTAATCTAAATTCTATACTCAGTCAAATTATCACTTCAATGAAGGAGTGGAATACAAGCATTGTTAGAAATGCAAAATATCATTAAATTGATCTCCCACCTGCCCTTCCTTGGAAAGTTATTGGAGGATATGCGCCCCCAAAGAGAGGGAATAAAGCAAGCAAGACAAATACATGAGATATAGAAAACAAGAGATTTAGTTCAGTGACTGTTGTACCCCAGACATAGGCTATATCCTTAGACTGGAGGTTTGAAAGTTGTGTCTAAAAAGAGGGCAGGACTTCATGTCTGTTAAGTATCTTTCTTTCTGGATGAACAGGTGGGCATAGTGAAAGTCAATGGAACCCCCTGATGTTGGCATATGAGTGAGACAAAAACTGGAACAATAAAGAAGTATATTTCTAACATGAAAGGCTACAGTGAGAACTTGTGTTCCTCGATAGCCTCTTTTGAGTCACTCAGACTACATGTAGAATAAAGGAAAATCTGTCAGAATAGATATACTGTATCATCTATGGAAAGCTGCATAAGAAGCTGGAGATAAGGGTTGCCTCAGAAAGAGATGGTTCTCAACCTTCCTAATGCTGCAATCCTTTAATACAATTTCTCAGGTTGTGGTCACCCCCCCCCCCCCACCATATCATCAAGACCAACAGGTTGAGAACGGCAGTATGGTTAGGCAATAAAAATATGAAGAAAACTTCTTTTCATAATTTAGTCTGTGTTCTTGTAGGGGTAGGGGGTAGAATGCCAATGAGGCTAGACTGAGCTGGATGTCTCAAAGGGAGTGAGTGATAGAGCTGGAGGAAGACATGCCTGATCTTGTGATGATCAAATGTGGTCGAAGGTTAAGGGTGGCAGTGGGAGCTGAGAGAAAGGTCAGAGGGAAGCAGTTAGAGATGACTCTTTGTTTTCGAGTCTGGATTAACCAACGTGAGGATGCTGAGTGGACGAAACTGATCTCAGAATGGGACAGAGATTGTCGAGTGGCAGGAGAGAAGAGGAAGGAGTTGACAGAGAGAGACACGGCGTACTTCCCTCGCACTAAACCTGTCTTCTCACTGCTTTTCCTGTGTGTTTTAACATCCACAGCTTCTGGCCTTATGATGGGAAAACCTCTGGGGAAATTCATTGCCAGATTCCCCTGGAGAGGCCACGAGCTGTGGAGCTGAGGTGGTATAATGCAAAATATGACACAGTCCTTCAGCCTGCAATCAACCATGAGGCTATGTTTCCTGTTGTCAGACATCACAAGAATGGCTTGAGGGGCAGAGGATAGGGGTAAACTCACGAACTGATGTTTTAAGTGATTTCCTCAGCACTGCCACTACTTAAGTTGGCAACCTTAGAGAACTCACTTTAACCTCTCTGGATCAGGTTTCCTCATTAGTGAAGTGGACATAACATTCCATTACCGACACCCTGAGGTTGTTGTGAAGACAGACTGAACTAGAGTTTAAAGCTTAGAAGGCAAGCTTGATGGTATGGTGAACAGATAGTACTTGTTAACTGGTACTTTCTTGAGAAAGATGGGGTGGTCTGCTCCTGTAAAGATTTACAGCCTCAGAAACCCCCTATAGGGTGCCTGTGCATTGGCGCTGCCTCAATAGCAGTCAGTGTGGTTTGGGTTTGATGTGGTGTGTACATTTTGAGGGCTCTCTTTCTTTCACAGTTGGGATACAGCAGATCCAGCGGATTTTAAAGGACAAAAGAAGAGATGCTTTCACCAGATGGCATGCTAATGCTTTTGTTTGATCTTTAAGCAAAACTATTCCAGGCACTCTCTTCACTCGCTCACAGCCACAGGCTGGATTGCCACCAACAGCGACCCTAGAGAATATGGGAGAACCCTGGGTTTCCAAGGCTGTGACTCTTCATGGGACAAGAAAGTCTCCCAGAATCCATTAGTAAGTATGTTAGCTACACCTCTGCCCTCATAGAACCCACTGGGCTTTCTCTTCCAGATGTATTGGAATAGTGAGTTATAAGTCAGACTCCTCACCACAAGGGGGTTAGTAGCTCGAAATCACCAGGTTAATAGTTCAAAATCACGAGGTGTTCTATGGGGAGAGAAGGCGGTCTGCTCCCATAAAGATCTACCATCTTGGAAACCCACAAGGGCAGCTCTACTCTGACCTCTAAGGCAGCTATGGATCAGAATTCAGTTGGAACCTCAATGGGTTCCATTTTTGTTTTTGTTCTCACATAGTGTGCGTGCACTTGTTTTACAATCAAGGCACATTTTAATATGAAACTTTTGTTTCCTATTGCATGAAACTTTTGTTTCATGTTCCATACATGTGTATTCCATACACACACCAAAGTCAAGCACAAGAAGTCACAAATGGAAAAGAAATCATCTCTCTCTTAGCCCTGAACTTCTTGGTTGTTCTCAGAATCAACCACTTTTATTTACTTTTGCTTCATTACTAAGGTTAACACAGAGAAGCCTACCTCCCCTCTTCCCTAGACAAGGGTTAGGCATAGGGTGGAGGAGAGGATTTGTGGTACTTCAGAGGTTTCAGAGCAGGGTGGCTGAAGAACGGGGCCACTGCAGAGATGCGAAGAGAAGTGGAAGCAGAAAGTGTCGACTTTCAAATCAATTTAATAAACATTTATTGAGAAATACTCTGTCTATAACATATTCAGAATCAACAAGGTGCTTAGAATCCAATGAAGGCAGAGGGAGACATACAAATGGTGATATTATAAGGGTGAGCATGGCTAGCACAGTAGCGTATCACCTGCCAGAGATCTTTACACGAAAGACCTGGCAAACTGCTAGTGAAAAATCAACCTCTAAGCTCCCTAAAAACAACAGTTCTATTTGGACAAACATAGATTCACCATGAGTCAGATTCGACTCCATAAGCTAGAGTCCTTTAGGTAGAATTAAAAGGAATAATTTCTTTACTTCACAGCATTTTTCTTTTTATATCATTTCGGAAGATGAAAGGGGGAATGATCATTATCATTAGGGTGAACATGGAGGCTTCCTGGAAGAGAAATATTTTTATCTAGGCTTTGGATAGTTAGAGAAATTCAAGGAAGGCCCATGCTCATAAACTCCTTGTTTCTAACTTTAACATCATGACTTAGGTTTGTAAATACACTGTGCAAATGGAGGCAGCACCTCCCTGACCCTTAATCTCTATGGCTGAACCCTTTTTTTCCCCCTTGTAAACCAATTTATCCTCCCAAACTTCAGGTGACCCTAAGCTGGGGCTTGGGAGGGAAGGAGAACTCAGGTCAAGTCTCTCTCCCAGAGAGGTGGGATGATGTCTCCTTTAAAACTCCTCATTTGTGTCTCCTCCTTTTTCTTCCCCATATTTATGGGTCTGCCACATCTAAAATGTTTCCCTGTCACCCATTTCCCCTGGAAAACAGCAAACTTCAGCTTCTCAAGGCCTTCTGGGTGGAGGAAATAGACTAACCCTGTAGAAATGAGTTAGGAAGCCCTGCTTTTCAGGAGCATCTAAGGAATGGAAGAGCCTCAAGTTAGACGGAGACAAGTGGAGTTTCACGAAACCTGGGAAACACACATGAGAGTGCTTTTCCAGAAGATGGGGTGGGGGTGCCATTGAGTTTGCTGCTACTCTCCCACTCACAGCAACCCTAATGGTGAGAATCTACTTGGTGGAAGTTTGGTTCTGTTGTTGCTTTCCTGAAATGTACAGGGTCGTGGATGTTTCCCTGCTTGCTTGGAACTCTGCTGGGCTTGGTCTAAGTTGAGACTCTTCCATCTCTAGGATACCTCCATAGAATCAGGGTTTCCTAACTCATTTTTATGGGATTATTCTATCTAGCCCCTATATCCGGTTTTACTCTTGGCTCTTTGAGTAGACATAAATTATACACCAGCTCTACGTAGGTCAACTTATTTTCTCCTTAGAATATCCAGGATAAGGACACCTCAGTGATTTTTGAACATGGGGCTTCATATCCACATTCTAGCTCTTTCTCTCTACTGCTACTTAAAAGTATCCTGAGTTAAGCCTCCCTCTGTCTATCCTAGTCTCGAGATGATAGCTCTCTGTTCCCCAGCTCTGCTGCCAGTCACATCAAACACCATGGAGACCTGAAGTCATCCATCTCTCTCACCCATTCTCGGGGAAACTGCTGATGGTCATAGCCCCAATTGGATAAGACTGTTCATCCGTTGGTTGGTCCAAGGCTTCATCAGCATCTCTGTTAGCTAAAATCTTTGGGGCTTTCTTCTCCTTTTCTTTTGAGTATTGTGATCTCTCTACTGACTCTTGCACACTTGCCTCAGATCATTGTCTCAGTCGTTTTTTATTGAGAAGAGGGCTGACAGTGCACACTGCTTTCCTGTAAGAGTCACCACTCTCTGCAAGGGTTTTTTGGTAACTCCTTCCGCATGGGGATCCCCCTCAATCTTACTACACTTGATCTTAGCCAAAAGGCCGAGAAGTGATTCCCCCTCAATCTTAGCATCAGTCAGGATCGAGAGTTGTTGCTAGCTTTGTCTCTTTTTTCTATCTTTTCTTTTTAAGTTTCCCAAATTTGAGTGGGTCTGTTCATTGCTGCCAGCACCGTCTGTTTGCTAACAAGGGAATGAACCCTCCTACGCAGGCAGACTTTTCTCCAGGGCATAGTGATTGTAATATTTTCAAGCAGGTTTCTTTGTTTCTATCACCATTAATATTGCAACCTCAAAGTCATAAAATACATAATGTCTGTCCAGACTGAGCATATCATTGTTTAGTCCCAGGTAGAGGAGAGGAGGTACCACCTTATAATTCGGGGTCAGCGAAAGTCAGGATTCCAGGAACTAGGAGTGCTGTATCAAACCATCATTTCTAAAACTAAGACAAACAGATTGGCAACAGGAGGCATTGGTCCCAAACTTTATTTCTGGACTAGGAACGACCATTCTAATAGTCTTCGCTCACAAATATGTGCAAGGTTGAAAAGAAACAGTTATTAGCTCTTGGCATTGAGAATGGAGCTGGCATGAAAAGAAAGCTTTCCTCTAGGAAGGTGTAGGAAGATAAACAAGAGATTGGCGAGATGCACATAGAAGAAAGGGTATGAAATGTGTATTCTCTTTACTAAAAATGGATAGCACTTTCATCTTTTGAAGAAGGTGTCTTCAAGCTGTTAACATCATCACACTGAAAGGTTTCTTCTTCAGACTTTTCCATCGCATGGTCTTCTTCTCTGGAAAAATTAATTAAAAATTGATTAGGTAAGATTTTCTAGCCATGCCACTTTCTTTTTCTGCAGGCTAGTGATATGCCAGAATATTTATCATTGCATAGCAGTTAGGACAAAAAACTGTTGAAGAAAGAGGTGGGTGGGGAGCAGGAGGAAGATCTCATAGTCTATCTTGTGTTCAATGCTCACGTCACCAGCTACTCCTTGTTTCTGTCTGTCTTTTCCTCTGTCTCTACTCTCTTCTGATTCCTTTTGAAGACTGTTCTCAACCCTTCAAGAATGGCATCTGACAGGGCAGGCAGACTCTCAGCTTATCCCGGACATCTGGAATTAGTCTTGGAAAACTACAGTCACAGTGGCTGGTGTGTACGGATAAATGTTGGGATGTCTAGTGTCCTCTGCACCTTGAACTACTTCTTTGTTTCAGCATTCAGACTTCTGGATGAAGCCCTCACTGACCTTGTGATAATGTGGCCAGAGCTTGTGAGTTCAATTCCTCAGAGGGGATGGAGGTGCAGAAAGAAATGGTCACCAGAAACCTTTATGCATACACCCAACATATATCTATTGAGCACCGATTCCGGGTCAGGCACTGTGCTGGGTGCTGACCGCACAATGATAACTTAAGCGATAAGGTCATATTATCAGGAGAGACCAACCTCCAGAGAAGGTTATCATAATTGGTGAAGTGGAGGGGCAGCGGAAAAAGAGGAGGACCCTCTGCCATCATGAACTCAACTCTAAGAACCAGTCGTAGTCGTTTTGTACATAGGTTCGTAGTAAGTCGGAACCGACTCAGCAGAACCCAACCACCATCCCAGCAGTTCGGGGAGTTTAACTGGAGAGAGACAAATCTAAAGCGAAACAAAAATGATAACCCACCTGCAAATGTAAATATGACAGGTGGTGAGTGGCATATATTCACAGGGATCCACATGACATTATAACAGAGGGCTATCAACTAGTTTAAGAAGAATGTTTTAGGAAGTGCTACTGCAGCTAAGATTTGAAGACTAAGCAGACATGAACTGGGTGAAGAACTGGCTGGAGAACAGTCCAATCAGAGGACAGGGCAGATACAGACACAGAGGGAGGAGGAAACATGATATAAACCATCACTCATATATTATCCATAGATGAGTAGACATCCTCATTTATACAATGAGGGGGCTTCAAAAAGTTCATGGGAGAATTCCATGATCTTTCCAGTCCCCATTTTCCTCGGATCTTTTGAAGCCCCCTCATTGTATGTATGAGGAGATCATTCATGTAGGGTTGACACTGCTGCTGCTTTGTATACTAAGACACACTTCGATGCACCATAAACAGCAAATATCATTCAGGAACTTCCAGGAACCTAGAATTCAGGTGAGGTGAACTCACCACATCAGACCCAATTTTCATTTGACGGTAGCTGAGCTTACTCGGTCCCTTGGCCTTAAGCATCCAACACCCTACCATCCATCTGCAGGCAGGTTCTTTCTACCCAGTTCTATCTACCCTGGCTTCCTCTTGTTTTGCATTCGTTCATGGATACGGAGGTCTCCACATACCTCAGACTCAAACCTACCCGTGTTATAGAGCAGCGGTTCTCAGCCTGTGGATCGAGACCCCTTTGGGGGTTGAATGGCCCTTTCTCAGGGGTTGCCAGGTTCAATAATAGTAACAAAATTGCAGTTGTGAAGTAGCAACAAAAATAATGTTATGGTTGGGGGTCACCACAACATGAGGAACTGTAGGAAAGGGTCATGGCATGAGGAAGGTTGAGAACCTCTGCTATAGAACCTCTGGAGATCATACCACTTTGAACAACTCTGTAGGGTCAGGACTCACCTTTGCTTGAACTTTCCACTCTCTTTCTTCTCCATGTTGATGGTTTCTGGAAGAGATTTTTCAAAATTTCAGAAGATGGACTTTCCACAGGTACTAAAAGAAGAAAGTCTGACGAGATTTCAAAATCCTAATATTGGAGAGAGACTTTGTTGTCAACCCCCTTACATGGGGAAGAGTGGATTCTTAAATTACACAATTTTAGGGGGACTGAGAAGAAAATTCTTACATCCCCAAAATAAATAGACGTTTTCTAATTATTGGGTCTTAAGTTGTAATTCTAGAAATATATTTTATGCTTAAAACTTCTATCTTTTGCTATAGTAAAAATACCACCAGGAAGTATAGTAGGTTTGATTTTAGCAACCATTCAGGAACTAGGGGAAAAAAAGTTTCTGATTCTTTTCTGAGAAGATGATTTAGAAGGAGGAGGGAAAGGAAATCTTGTAGCTGCTAATGTCTAAATGGGCTGTCCAACTAGTGTTACCAAGGATGGCACAATGTTGCTCAGGCTGAGTCAAGTGGTGTCAATTCCTTTAGGTTGATTGGAAAAGGCAACTGTCCCACTTGTTAACCTGCTTGTCCAGGGGGGAACTCAGAGGCTGGAGGAATATTCTCAACATAACCCTGATGGTTTTGTGAGTCAGTTTTTGATATTAGAGTCTCCTTGCACACTTCCTATAATTGGCAGTGTGTGTGTATATGTGTGTGTGTATGTGTGTACCAGTTCACAAGAGGGATGCAAACAGTTTGTGGGAAATGGAGTTGAAAGACAATGGAATTTTTTCAGAAACTTTTTGAAGCCCCTTTGCAATTAAATGTGGATAGATAGGTGCGCATGTAAATTTGGACACTGTGGGTAATACAAATGGTTAGCATGCTTGGCTACTAACAAAGGGTTGGTGGTTGGAGTCCACCAGGTGGCCTTGGAAGAAAGGTCTGGCAATCTGCTTCCAAAATAGGAATCATTGAAAACCCTGTGGGACACAGTAGTGCTCCTACATATTGGACCTCTCCATAACTGCCATTGACTTGCGTTGGTGTGCGTCAGTATGTGCATATAAAAGCTATTCCATTATGCTTCAATTCCATCTTTCATGAACTTTTCAAAGTTTCTTCAATGAATGTGTATTCAGCTTTATTGAGGTACAATCACTGTACAGTCAAATCCAATCATTTTCAGAATAGGGTTTGGTAAGTTAAACCAATGTATACAATCAAGACATAGAGCATTTACATTACTCCCCAAATTCCTTCCTGACCATTTTCAATGTTTTAAACCCATCCTATTTCCTTGTAACTACTTATCTGTTTAATGTAATAGTAGTTTTGCTTTTTCCAAAAATTTCCTATAAATCATAAAATACATGTCTTTTTCACATCTGATTTCTTTCATTTAGCATGATTCTTTGGGAAAGTCGCACATGTTAACATGTTAACAAGAGCTCATTGTTTTCTACTGTTCAGTGATATTTCATTGTTTGAGTGGGCCAACATATACTTAATCCACTTGCTAGTTAATGGAAATTTTGACTTCCAGTTTGGGGATATCATGGTTAAAGCTATGAACATTTGCATACTAGTTTGTTTTCATGGACTTTCCCCCCCTCTTGGAGCATTGGGCTGCATAGTATTAAGAGTTCCAGTTGCTTCACATCCTGGACATATTATCTATCTTTTAAAATTGTCATCAGTCTGGGGATGTAGTAGTATCTTCCTGTAGTTCTGCTTATTTCCTATTTTCATTTTCCTAATAAGTCCTACTCCCTTTTAATTTTTTGATTACAGTTATAAATACACACCAAAACATTTGCTGCTTTTTTTACCCTTTCTGTCTTTTTGTCATTTTCATGACCTTTCATGCATAAGATACTTGACACCATCCCACAATTTGTCTGGTCTTTGGTTACTAGTGTACAGTACATCAAATTTGTTCTTGAGATTGTCTCTAAACTTAAGTAGGTCATATGTTGGCTTTCGTGAACTTATCTAAATTTTATTCAGCTTTAACTTGAACTTATGTGTAAGCAATCAGTGTTTTCATCTGTAGTCTGTCCCCAGCCTTGTTCTGATTGATGATAATGACTTTTTTCTCTGTTTCCCCAGATAGAGTGTATTTGATTTTGGTATGTTCTATCTGGTAGTGCTCATATATAGTGACTCTGTTTAAACTGTTGACAAATAGGAATTTGTAATGAACATACCGTTGGTTCTGCAAAATTCTACTATGTGATCAGCTATATTTTCCAACTGCTGATACTTCTTGTTTCCAAGTTTTGCATTCCAATAACTAGTAATTACATATTTTGGTATGCAGACATTTGATTTTCATTTCATATTAGAATATGTAAATAGTAGCTTTTAATAGATTCCTTGTTTTTTCTATAAGAACAATCATGCCATTTGTAAAAATAAGCAGGTTAGCATCTTCTTTTACAACATGTGTGCCTTTTATTTCCTTTTCTAGCTCTTTTTCACTGCCTAGGTTGCTTAGTATATTTTTTAACAGAAACTCTGAGAGTAGCCTTTTTTTTTCTTATTGCTTCTCTTAATGGGAAAGCATCCAGTCTTGTATTATTAAATACAACCTTAACTGTAACACTTTTGTATATATTCTTCATCAAGTTGAGGAAGTTCACTTAAAGTCCTAGTTTTCTGAGAGTTTTTTCTTTT